>JBAMBK010002195.1:0-38265 GCA_037043435.1 Drosophila suboccidentalis | reverse complement strand
TGTTGCAGGGAGTGTGGGAAGGGGAACGTGGGTTTTCCTGGCTGCTCCGACACTTAAGTTCAGCTCTTAAGGCCTTCGCACATTTACTTAAGTTATTTGGCTTTTTCTCTTGTTTTGTTTTTGTTTATGTTTTTGATTTTTTTGTTTTGCAGTCGTCGCAAAAGCCCCGAGCAGCAAAAGGGCAAAAAAGCAAAAAAGATGCTGTTGCAACACACACTCGACAGACTCGACACTGGGTTACAGTTTTGTTGGTCCCCCTTTTGTTGTGTTGCCAAACACAGTGGAATTTTCGGGACATGGATTTTGTTTTTGTCTTGCACACTGATTCCCATTTTATAAGCAAAGCAGCTCGGGAATTCAAGGAGCGTGTCAGTGTTGGCATTAGAGCTGACATGCCTGCAGGGACAATGCCAGGACACAGTGCTACCGATGAGGTATCTAAAGGCCATTGATGTGTGTTGCTGTTGTTGTTGTTGTTGCTGCTCTTACTTGTCTCGACTTGATTGAGTTTTATGCACAGTTTACTCTCCCGTGCTCTCGTGTTCCCGTGTCGCCTAATAGCCGTCGGCCTTAAGCCACGTGGCATACACTGCGCGTCATCAGGTTAGCACACCCTTTTGAGTTTGTAGCTTAGGCTCAATTCCATTGAAACGCACAGGGCTAAAATTTTTAAATTGATTCCAGATAGTAGCTGATTCAGTTTTCTATTAAATAAAACCTAAATAATTTGTTATTATATTTTTTCTTATATATTTTTTTTAATTTTTTTAGAAAATACCAGAAAAAATAACAATTTATTTTTGGTCATCAGGTTAGCACATGGAAACTGTATTTATCTTTTTTAAGCTTTGCTGACATGAACTTATTTTTAAACTTTATTATTTACTTATTTAGACATTTTTTTATAATAAGTATTGTGTCGATCCTTTCTTGTTGACAACGACCGCATAAATTTGGTTGGGAAGCGACTCATTAAACTTTTCAATAAAATTTTAGAGAATGGCTGCCCAAACTCGTTTGACGCCTTCAATTAGTTCCTCTATGGTAGAATATTGTCTTCCAGACACATACTTTTTGTGAACAAGCCATCCCCAAACTTTTTCTATTATATTACTGCCGAGTGAGTAAGGTGGCTATTGAAAAAATTTTACATTTTGGTCTTGAATCCATGACTTTACTATTCTGGCCGTGTGAATCGGACCATAAAAATGTTGAAAATGCCATGGCATATTTAAAAACAAACTTTTAAAGTGTGGAAATGCATGCCCAAGCAAGGCTTTGTACGATTTCGAGTTCATATTTGTAGTCAAAAATTGCAACTCGCGCGTTCCAGAGCTCCCCACGCCATCCCACCCAACATGCAGCAATGAAGGTGTTCCAACTGGTGCTCCTCCTTCCTTAGATCGTGGATCATCCGTCGGGTCCCACCAAATTTACTCTCTTTTCATCCGAACAGACAACGTGGTACCAATCAGATTTCCTTGACATGTACTCTCGTGTAAATTAAGGTGTGCTGCCTTACGAGCATCATTAAGGGGGGTTTTGCTCTTTAGTTTTAGTCTCTTAAAGTGTAGGGCCTTCCTTATGACCCTCTGAATTTTAGATAAACTCGCTTTAACACCAACTTTTACCCTGATCTTTGCGGGCGAGTCATGAGAAATTGACGCTTCTCTTTAAATTGCTCTCTTATTAGCATCGGAAAGCACTTTATTGTTGCCTCCTTTATTATTTTTGCATTACCCCGACTTGTTGCTGAGGAATGTTGATATAACCTTGCGACTTCTTCCGATTTTTCTTGATATTTAACTTATTGATAACTTTAAGTGCTCGTAAGCTTCAATTTTGGCTTACTCCTTGACGGTAAGCGTTTTTCCTTTACCCATATTAAAGAAAATAGACCACTAGAGCAGCAAAAAAAATTTGGATATCCCACGTGCTTAGATGGCAAAGAAAAGTGCAATCGAAATTGTGTGTGCTAACCTGATGACGCAAGAATATTACATTCTTTGCAATCGAAAATAAAAGAAAATACCAAAAGGCATATAACGGGACTTTTTTATAACGTAATTTTTTTACTAGTGATAGAGCATACAGAGATGCGAAAAACTGATAACAAAAAAAAAGCCGAATGCTAAAAACAACAAGAATAGGGGCATTTATATTAGTCCCATAGTAGGTGTGCTAACCTGATGACGCGCAGTGTACATGCTTAATTTAAGTGGTGCTACGTTGATAAACTGAAACCTTTTGAAGTTTTTCTCTTTTACGTTGCCTTAAATTGCCAGCATTCGATTTAAAAGATTCCCACCAAATATTCGCTTTATCATCATAAACTTGGCCAAGTGCTGAGCCAACTTGAACTTTGACGTCATCGTTGTCAGCTAGATGAACGAGAGAGTATGTTGAGTTTTTTATCTGCTTTTTTATTCTTGCCATTCACCTTTATTTGCACTGCGATTTATTTATTCAAAAGCACAACAATTTTTATTTCTTCTTTTTCATATATTTACTTATTTGACTTTTAGCTAAACTTGGAGTCTAGTCTTTTGTGCCAAATGCCAATTCAATGGGCTGCATTCATGGGCTGTCTGAGTTTATTCCTATTTTTTTGTTCGTTTGTTTGCTTTTTTCTATGAATGTCTGCTCAGAGGTTGAACGAATGCTCACTTGAAGCGAATATATATCTACATATATGAATGTATGTTTGTGTGTACTGCAAGTCATTGCTATTATGGTACAGATACGAGTATGACAGAGCAGTTGACGTCATTATAAGTAGACGCATACACAATATTAAATATGCATTCGCACAACAGCTTACAAAAAGGTCCAATGATTAAGGCACAGTTTAAGCTGAACTTTTTCAATTCTTCGCTTGTAGATTTAAGTTATCATCCACTTTTCAGCCTGAGCTTTATCAATATGCACAGCTAATCGATAGTGTTTCTTTGTTCAATTCTTTTTCCGTCCATCGGCAGCACTTTTATTTTGAGTCAGCTTCAATTAGACGTCAGCAACTTGGCTAAAATGCAAAGTGGCTTTTCTGTTTGTTCTCTGCTGCCTTTGTGCAGATGTTCATGGCTTAAGCTAAAGGAATCTCCATTATGCAGGGCAATCGAAGCGCAAAGCGCCACTCAAAGTCAATTTCAAGGCGTCTGTCAATTGAGTTTTAGGATTTCGATTCCATATTGCCAGCTTGAGTCAAGTCGGTCGGGGTTGAGCCGTAAACCTGTCTAAATTATGCATTGTATTTCAACAGTCACACACACACATATACATACTTTCTCACTCTATCTATTAAATTCAAATTCTTAAACGGCAAATATGTTCTGCCCCTGAAATTAGGCAACAGAAATTATGATTATGATGTGTTCATTGTTTTAATACCTCCCGTTGCCGAAAGGCAATTTGCCAAGTACCAACAAAAGCACACACACACACAAACACATGTAACTTTTTTTTTTTAATTCTCAACTTTTCAAGTGCTTACAAATCATCTTTTGTTTGGAAGTATGCTTTGGCTGGGTATATTACTTCTGTAAAGAAGCTGGAGTACACCAATTTCAATTTCTTTAAATTAAATTTACATTATTGAAGACTATAGTTTGTAGAATTTAACACAGTAACTTCGTCCAAGTTATTAGTAAACTATTTTATATTTTATTCTAAATTCAAAATGTGAAAAAAATTTAAATGTTTGGATAAGCTCATATACGCATTAAAGATATACAGCATGTATGTTATATCTATATGTATAACTGTAAGTTACATAGTTTAATGTACACCCAATTAAGTACTTACCTTCTGGATATTTATTAAATTCTGAATGAAAAACTTATAAATTGTCATTTTTAATTTTGTAAATTCTATATTAAATTATCTATATTAAATTTTATTTCTTATTTACTTCATATATTTACATTGTACATATTTATAGATTTATTTTGGGGCATAAAAAAACCAAAGAGAAATAAAGTACGGAAAGAACTTTAAGCTCATACATTTTTTATAGTAATAATAATAGTAATATAGTAAGAAGAGTAACAAAAGTAGGTATTTCTGAACTTGAAAGTCTTTTATTTTTTGTTGGTTTTTGTCTTTTGGCGCAAGAATTTTGTTTACATTTCGTGCTAATCACATGCAAATCCTTTTAAGTCGCAATGACTTTGTGACTCGAGCGCATAATAAGCTCATTTGTAATGGAAATAAGTAGACACACACAAGCACACACACATTACATATACATATTTGGACGTGTGTGTGAGTGTTTGTTTGTGTTTGTAATAGCTGCAGGTTATTTGGCATAACCTTTTTTGTAGCTGTCGTTGCCATTTTCAGGAATAGGACTCCATGTGTGTGCAGTTAGCCTGCTTTTATTTATGAGTCTGTGTGCCTCTCTACTTGTAAGCATGTGTGTGTGTGTGAGTGTGAGTGTGTGTGTGTGTGTGTGCCTGTCGCTCTGGCACATTAAAATATGAATCTAATGTTCATTTTATGCGCGTAATTTACGCTGCGAGGCAAAAGGCGAAATGCGTGAGACTCATTTCTGCCCGGAATATACTTATAAACCGAAGAGAACTGCATAATGATGTGTGACCGGGCTTTAAGTAAATATTAACACTGATCAAAAATTGTATAATGTTTCTACGTTAAAATCAAGTAGGCATTGCATGCTTATACTAGAATAATTCTAGCTTCATCACTTCATTACACTCCTAAACAGACTAACAATCACACCTAAATATAAGAGATACTACAATCTAACAATCAGGAAACAATTAAAACATAAATATACATTACTTACAATGGCGTCGAGAGGCGACTTTAATCTGCTGACCTTCGATAGCTATTCGGATTATCTGAAATCCTTCACAAAGATTGAAGAATATCGATACTTAGGGAGCATGAAGGTCATAAATACTTTTGTGAAACTTGGATATCGTACAAGTGCCACAATATACGATGAGGCAGAGTTCCATAAAATAAGAAAACGTTTACTGGAGTTGATTAATCCAAAAAGCACAAGTAGTCAGCTCTTTAGTCGATACCTTGTGGGAGATGATCCAGCCCTGGTTGCTTTTGCAGAACGAGAGGAGCGCAATGTGCAGAAAAAGTTATCAGTAAGCAATTAGATATATTATATACAAATATATTATATTATTCAAATTACTAATATAATTCTCTTAGTCAATTATATTTCTACAAATACGACGGCGTAATGGCTTCGATATATCCGGCTATATAGACTATGCAGACAGTCTTCAAAAATGTACAACTCGCAGTCTTGGGGCAACCAATTGGAAAGCTGTTTTTGAAGGTCGAGTTCTGCTAAAACCGAATCGCAATCACTTGAGTTTCTATGATTGGCACAGCGGAACCGTTAGCTTTAATAACAGTAATAATTATGAGATTTTGAATTACGGATCCTCGTTATGTTTCAAGCACATTGGCGACCACAAGATCATCCCAGTAACAACTATTGACTCTCCCTTTAAGGATAACGTTAAGCGCCAATTAATTCAGTCACCAATGTATGGATGTGTGGCAATTTATGATCACATTGTAAGAAAAGCTCCCTAATAAACACTTTATACTAACAAGAGGAATTAAATTTGGTTTTCCTTATCGTAAAAAGTCGAAAATAATCGGATGATAATTAATGATTATCTTTCAATCCTAATTTTATAAAAATTACAGTTTGTCGAGAAACACACTTAAAAAAAAACTTAATTTTTGAACATTACATAAGAAAAAATTAAGTTTGGAATTTAAATTTAAATTTGGTCATTTAAATTCCGTTTGAGTACCCATTGAAAATTACGAATTTTTGTAAACGTCTACTTTTCAACTTTTATCCTCGGTCTCAAACAAAAAATGTTTTGATGGAAAAAAATGGTTCAATGGGTACTTAACGGGTTAAGGAAAGTTTTGCATCATTTAATCGGAGTTTAAATGACCTTTTCAAATATATATAAAGAGCTATTGTTTTCTTATGTAAAGTCAAAAAATTAAGTTTTTTTCAGTGTGTAAAGTGTTTCTTGACAAATTGTATATGCTTTAATTAATTTGTACAGAAGGAAAAATCAATAAATTCATGGTTTGCTTACAGGATTTGGGAAAGTTATCTACTTGCGGATACCGTTAACTGTTAAAATAAAATCTAAGTTGATTCGTCCTTATATAAACAATATTTTTGATATTTGAAAAATCTAGTGAGCCTTGTGAACTCGTCCTATAAAGATGTTCGTACGCACTATTTAGTCATAAACAAATAACTACACTGACAACACAAACAATAATACACAAAATAAAACTAAAATAAAAAATACAACATTTTTCGCATACTCATACATTTACATACATATAGTACATTTACAGAGCTGACATAAAGTACAATGGTTGGAAGAGGCGACTTTAGCTTGCTGAAATTCGATACATATTCCGCTTATCTAAAATCCTTCACTAAAGTCGAGGAGTATCGATACTTAGGGAGCATGAATGTGATAAAATCCTATGTGAAACTTGGGTATAGCAGTAATGGACAAGTATACGAAGAGAAGGAGTTCTATCAAGCAAAGAAACACCTGCAGGAGCTGATCAATCCCAAGTCCATAGTAAGTAAACTCTACAGTCAGTACCTTGTGGGAGACGATCCGGCGTTAGTTGCCTTGGCCGAGCGAGAGGAAAGGAATGCACTTAAGAAGCTGTCAGTAAGTAACTTGACAATATATCTTAAATTTCATATCGACTACTCGGAGTTCCTTAGACAATAATCTACATGCAAAAACGGAAAAGAACTGGCTTTGACATCTCCGGGTACATTGACTATGCCGATAGTCTGCTCGGTTGCGCCATTCACAGACTTGGGGCAACCAACTGGAAGGCTGTCTTTGAGGGTCGACAACTCCTAAGTCCGAATCGTTCAGACCTGAGCTTCTATGACTGGGAATCGGGAAATATTCACTTCAATAACACGGACAATTTTGAGGTGATGCACGTCGGCACCTCAATTATGTTCAAGCACCTTGGTGACCATAAGATCATATCCGTAAATCCATCAGATTTTCCCAATAATGATACCGTGAAGCGTACACACCTGAGCTCGCCATTGTATGGTTATATAGTCTTTTACGATCACATTGTTAGAAAACCTAGCTGAATATTATTAAAGTTTATATTCAGAATAAAATATTGTTTTTAATAAGAATCGATCATTTTTCGGATGGTTAAAATGGGAGTTGTACCTACTAAAATTTATTCCTTATAGAATATATTTATTCAATAATCATAAACGGCCTTAAGATCTAAAAATATCAATTTGTTTTTTTATGGACATCATTTGATTTTTGAGGCTTTTACGACTACAAGTACCATAAATGGTATGCAAGTTGCTACATATCTTTTTAAGTTAGAACATTTTTGAATTTCTTTCCAATCTACATGTCGTCTCATCTAAAGTTTTTACGAACGTCAACTCAGTAGGCTACAGACAACAAAAAAAAACAGTTACAATTTAACATTGGAACCTCTAACATACACACACTAAAAAACAAAAAATAAAAAGAAAAAAAATACAAAAATTATAAAAAAATAAAACAAAATAAAAAAAAAACAAAAAAAGAAAAGAGCGAACAATGGCTGCCCTGCGACCAGACTTCACTTTACTTAAGTATAATACGTATGCCGAATATCTCAGGTCATTTCAAAGCGTCAAAGATCAACGATATATCAATGATGAGGATACCATCAATAGTTTGGTAAAGCTGGGCTATACCAATACTGGCAGAATCTACGAGGAGGATGAGTTCAAGAAATGCAAACAACTGACATGGGAATTGATAAATCCAAAAATTAAATTGTGTTTGATGAGCGGCCATTTGGTCAAAGGTGATGATCCAGCTTTATTAGCATTGGCGGAGCGAGAAAGGCCCAATTTATTGAAAAAACTTTCGGTGAGCACTATACAAATATAAAATTAATTTACTCCACTCTAGAAAAATAACCATTTTCTCTTTCAACTCAAGACAATTATCTTCTTAGTTGTACGACTGCCAAGCGGATTCGATGTATCGAGTTACAAGGATTTTGAGCATAGTTTGCGGCTATTCGATATGAATGCCCGTGGAGCAACCAATTGGAAGGGAGTTTTCGAGGGCACCCACAAGTTGCGTCCCAAGCCGAGCGATTTGAGCTTTTTCGACACGCAAAAAAAGTATGTCACTTATAATGATAGTGATAATTATCATACTTTGTCGATCGGACATTCGTTATTGTTCCTGCACAAGGGTGATCACAAAATGATAGTGCCGGAACTGAAGCCATCTATTCAAACAACTGCCAATCGAACAATGTTCTTGTCTCCAGTCCTGGGCACTATAATATTATACGATCATGTTGTACGAAAACCTATATAGGCAAAGAACTTGAATGTGTAGTATATTATAAATTATTGCAGATAAAGTTGTTTATCATAACTATCCAGAGTCGTTTGATTGTATTTTATAATGTCGCGTATTGATTCAACTTACTATAGTCGTGGAAAAACAGGTTGAATATAAGGCCAGTACGTAACTTTGATCACAAATCATGATACCTGATACATTAAGAAGGAAATTTTCAGCAATTAGAAAAAGCCAAATGTTCGTATCGATGTCACAAGGAATGCATTGTAAGAACAGTGTGATATCTGATACTGATTGTTTATACCAGCGTTGGGCACGCAAAGGCTCCGGGTGCTAGTTCTGAATTTAGATTTCGTGCCCACCGCTAGTTTATTTAAACGTTGATAGCAGATTTACAAAGTATAAAAGCATGTCATGTCCGCAGGCAAATTAAATTAAAAATTGTTTACTTTTACATACTTTTACATAAAAAGTTAAAAGTTGAGTGGATAAAAATTAAATTTGAATTGGTAAATTATCAGCGTTCAGCTTGGGCGGTCTAATTGTCTAAAGATTTAATAATTGGCAAAAAATTACCTTTTGGTCGAATGTTAAAGATATTCGATAGTCAATCCATATTTTATTTATTTATTATATCCCACTGAATCAAAAGCTCGTAAGAATATCGCTAACGATGCTTATGCGAAACATCAAAGTGCAAAACAATCGAGAAAACACTCGCAAACGATCGGCAAAGTCCCGCAAAGACCCGTCGCTCAGTTTGTGGCAGAGAGAGTTTCGTTCTCGTTTGCGAGCCTTCTTCGATAGTGTTTGCGAGCCTTTTTCGATATCTTTTGCGACTCACTTTGCGTTAATATCATTTTTTCCCTCTTCATATATCATATTCAAGCTCGAATGCGATAATTTGACGATACTTTCGCCTCTCGTATCACCTTCGAGCTCGAATACGATAGTTTTACGATTCTCTCGCTTGACACTCGCTTCGTGGTGCAGTGGGATTGTATTAGTGTATTTTATTGATTTTCTATTTAAGTATTTGTGTAGACAACAGCAAGTGAAACATATATATTTTAAAACGTGAATTAGATGCGAGCCATCAGTAAACGGGCGTAGAAGCCACGCTTATTCAGGAGTATGTCGAGACTCCGCCAAGAGTTTTCGTAGAGAAGAGTTGGTGGACCATCCGTATTGTCCCTAGTGAAGTCGCACTTCTCGCAGAGATTCGGCTGGAATCGGACAACCGAGTAGACGCTGCTGATCAAAGTGAATGTGAGACCCAAAGGACCTCGCTGTTGGAGGGAGTCGGATGGCTCCAGACACAGTTGGAATAGCAATGAGCAATGGTCGGTATGCTGATCGATTGGGAATTCAGAGTTGTTGGGTGTCTGCCACTTGAACTTAACGCACCAGTGTTGGCCAAAAGCCTCGAAAACGGGGCCAGTGGTGAACTGATTGCGTGGAAATGTTGCCAATTGGGGCAGCTGGTGTAAGAGGCGTGCTGTGATATGTGGCAACTGCAGCAGCTTCATTATTTTGACCAGTTGACTCTGCTTGGCATCGCGCTTGTCTTGAATCTTACGCAGTTCCTCCAACAACTCTTGACCCGTCTTATGACGGTAATCGCAGTTTTCCACATGTGCCTCCTCTAGTTGACCAATTGGGCCCATCCACTTGCAGCCAATGCGCTTGTATTTGCATGTGATCAGTCGCTTGGGACACTCATTGATTCCATGATGACGCAGTTTGTTACGTGGCATCAGCATCTCGCATTTCTCACAGGCCACAGTAATAGAGGCCAGTACATGCATACCGACCACATGGCGTTGTGGCTGATGACGATAGATCCGCATTCCGCACTGCGGACAGGTGCCCAGCTGGGCGCCCAGCATCTTGTCCAGCACTCGCATCTGGTAGCAGCCGCCACAGATCAAATGTTCCTCTGGGCAATGAAACACCTCCCCCAAAACTGGAAACGTTTTGCACACAATGCATCGGAAGTAACCTAAATCTTCTTCCCCAACTCCATCTATAATCAATCCGTCCTCTGCCGGCACATTGTTCACCTCATCATCCGTGTCGATCGCCACATTGGGAACAGTGAAATCTTCACTGTCCTCTACCTGTCCTGTATTCCTGAGTTCCCGAGTATCCGGACCGTGATACACATCCTTAGACGTCATGTTTGCCTGTAACAAGAATATATATTTATGCAAAGATTATCAAAATATTTCTGTGATTGTGTTCAGGTCTACGATCAACCTTACGAGTACGAGTTTATCGTAAGTTATATATTGACTGGGAAAACTCCTACTTTGATTACAGGTAGATATTACAAGTTGAGTGTGCTTGAATTCGAAGCAGTGAGTTAGGTTGAGACACATACATATATCGAGAATCAACTAAATTTTCATACTAAATCTTAAGTTTTAAGCGTTCTATGGCAGCTATATGATACAGTAGTCTGATCCAAATTAAAAAAAAAAAACAAACTTGATCTGCTCCCGGTTTCCAGGAACCTATATACCAAGTTTGAAATCTCTAGCTCTTATAGTCTATTAGATCCTCGAGTTCAAACATACGGACAGACAGACGGACTTGGTCAAATCGACTCGGCAGTTGATACTGATCCTCCTTCTGCCTGTAACATATAATACATTTAACAAAATCATTATGCCCTCTTTTGCCCACAAGATAGGATATCAGAACTTTTGGGGCATGGAAATGTTTTCGTCACTAGATTTTTCTCTGAGTTTAATTGCCTTTGAACATGACTATTGCATTTCATCACTATCAATATTATGTTATCAGTTTTGTCTTATTAATATTTACATTCTCACTCAATTTTTAGTCTCATGTGGACTGATCCAATAATAAAACTTTTGCTGAATCACGCTGAGTAGCTCATAAAACTGTACAGAATCAACATAATTTTCCTTCGCTTTCACAGTATCTCTTGAAACTTGATTCGAGGCTCAACTCAAAATGGATTACGCTTTCGATAACTATTCTTATGTACCATTTATATAATATCAGGTGAGACAGGTAACACTACTCGTAGACAATGGATTCTCAACCTTAATATTCCTTATCAGAAACCCTTCGCCCTAAAACGATTGTGCCCCATCTAGAACCTAAGGCTCTGAATGATTACGTTGTTCTTGCAGCTGCCTATCACCGGGATGAAGATCTGTGTATATCCTGACCCCAAAGGATTCGATCGTGACAGATTCTCTGCTGAAGAAGTCGCTGCTCGTGACTCTGTATCCATGTAATCCTTATGTGTTAGTTCTAAAAATAATAATACCTTACTCTATGCAACTCAAACAAAGTCAATTATTAGTAATCAATTTAATTGAATTCGACTACAATTTTCAGCAAGATTCAAGCAGTTGAGCTTGAGTTAATAGATGACCCAAGTTGAGCTTCATCAGAATCCATTGTAGAGTTTCGCAAAACTGACACAACATGCGATCCCTTTGTTCACTGCAAATTATAAAGCATAAGTGATTTTAATTAGTTTTTCCTTGGCAAAAGTTGTTGGAAAACTGCTGAGCAATTAAGAAACTTTAAGGCTCGCTGCATATAAAATATTGTTCTCGGTTATAAACAATATTGGTCTTCCTTCAAAACTTCAATGCTTGAAAAACTGCCAAAAAGTAGTAAAAAACTGCAGAGAAAAAGGCAGAAAAAATATAAGCTGCTTTTGGGTAAATAATAAACAGTGCTAAATCATTTCAACAAATGCTCGCCACGTGATTTCCGCTAGCTGCACGTGCTGCAACATCGTTTCGTCACGCCCACATGGCCAACACGCCCACATTCCCCTTAACGCCAGCAGCTGCCAAAGCAGAAATTATTGGCATCTCGCTTAAGCGCAATAAATACGCTTGATTACTGGCAACTGGCCAAAAACGGGAACCAAATAAGCGTGGGCGAGTTTATTCAGCACTCAGTGTGTTCTGCAGTCTGTCTACTTTATGTCCTCCACATCCTGCCGCCAATTTGTAACTCATTTGAAGTCACAAGTAAATCGCTGCTTGCTGTTTGCTCTGCAGTTTTTAATAGACGCTGATTCCAATCTAAAAAGCGAACAGATGGCAAAATGGTAAACAGCGCGAAGATTCAGACGAAAGGACACGACAGAGAAATACCCTGTAAGCAGAACTCAAGAACGTTTACAGTCGTTCATTTTACATCTTTTCGCTTCGACTGTGGCTCTTGACTTAAATCTATTATATCAATTCTACTTAATTAACAATAGTTTAAAATTTGTCGTGAATTTTCGTAAATTTCCCATGTTAAACGTATTTTTCTAAGAATATCTTGTCAACTGTCGCACAGTATAAAAAGAAATTGAGCATGAGCACACTCAAGATATTGTAAATTATAGTACTTATTAAGTTCAAATACTATATATTGGAGCAAAAAAGAAACCATGTTTTATTTAAAATAGGTAAATATTTAAAAACTGAAAATAATAAACAGATGGAATTAAATTTCTTAACTTTCGTATATTCAAATGTCTTAGAATTAAAGTCCATTTAATTAAATCGAATATTAATATTCAGGCCTGTTCCGGTTTTCACTTTCGGAAAGATTTTGCGGAAGTGAATTTTTTTATCCTGCTCTAATATCATTTCGGCGAAACTCTTTGGATTGATATTACTTTGAGTTAATGAGTTTAAGTCCTATAAATTGAAAAACTATAATTTTTAAATACTTAGTCTAAATGAAAAGTGAATAAATGTATTTCACAAAATGCTATAAAATAAAAAGTGAAAACCGGAACAGGCCTGATTATTAAAGAAATTAACTTAAATTGGAGCCAAAGCGAACTAATTTTATTCATGCAAATTTTGCAATTTCTCCTGTAACATTTCTCAATGATAGTCAAAATAATTATTAGCATTCGTAAACTCATAATTTCAAAAATTACTCTTCTGTAGGGTATTTAATTTTTCATAAATAAACTATAACTTTTTATCTTTTTTTATTTTTTTATTATGTTCTCTCATATTTCATCTATATAAGCCATAGAAATAAATTATCTTTGCACGTGTTTTTTTCTCTCTCCAGAGTCGTCTGGTGTTCCACACTCGCCGGGCAGCCACAGGACGACAAGCAGGAAACGTTGGAAAAGAGGAAAAGAGAAGGAAAGCGCAACTAAAAACGCTTTTGTGCACAATTCGATTATTTATGTTATTCTTTTTAAATGATATTTCCCGTTGGCAAACGGGTTAGCGTGCTTGGATTGCAATGGAGCTGGAGAAACCAATTATCTGGAGCAAGGAGCAATGCCTGGCAAAGGCCACAAGCGATTTGCAAGGAAATCAAGTGAACAAAAGCAGAGGCTGAAAAGGGAAGGGAGATGCATTGAATAGAAAATAAATATCTATGTTAGCAGTTTAGAGGCAACACCAAACAAAAGATCAAATTAATAGCATGACCAACAACTTTGGCTAACAATCAAACACAGCTGAAGGCAAGTTGCCACAGTTACCCAAGGGGAATCGTCAATTGCAGTGGACAAATATTGAAACAGTTGGCTGCAACCGAAAGCCAGATGAAGGCCACTATAAAACGCCCCTCTTGGCGCGGAGAAAGCATCACAATTACTTCCGTAGTTCCCCTAGCAACTATCGGATCGATCATGACATCCAAGTACGCACTGATCTTTGTCCTGGCGGCACTTTGCTGCCTGGCGGCCACCGAGGCAGCTGCCCAGCGTCGCAGCGGCGCCGTCCTGTCGTCAGAGGAGTCCAGGGACACCAAGGACTCCACTGAAGTCGAGGCGAAGCAAGAGCAGGAGGAGGAGAAGGAGGAGGAGCAGGATCATGAGGTCCTGCAACTGAAGGAGACTCAAAACGCGGCTGTCAGCAAACAGGATAATCCAAAGGAGACCGTTGTGCGCTCCAACAACGACGATGCCCGTGCCCGGCGAGTTGTCCGTCGTCGTCGCGGTCCCCGTCGCAGCCGCAACTCGCGTCGTCGTCGTCGCGGCGGCAACCGCAGACGCCGAGGTGGCAACCGCAGACGCCGCGGGGGCAACCGCAACCGTCGTCGCAACACGATCAGAAGACGTGGGGGCAGGCCGCTCCGCCTCCGCGGCTAAGCATTTGCCCAGAGATGAAGACCGCACACGCCCTTGAAAATAAACAGAGACACACACACACAAACACACGCACACAGGCATACACAGGCTAACACGCACACAAAACATTTAAACAGCGAACTGACTCGTGTTATGATATGTGTAATATTTATTCCAAAAAAGAAACAAAATATATTTTCACATTTTAACAAAATTGAAAACATCCTTATTAGTTCAGTAATTGAAGGAAGGAATCACTATCGAAGGATGCGAAAGCTATCAATCAAAAGAAATAGATATGCTATTATTGACACACATCTTCAACAGATTATCGATGAAATTTATATGATTATTCTGCTTAACGGCAGTGATGTACAATCATGATGCCAACATTTTGTGATTGTGATGGATGAAAATTTATCTCCAAAATAGTACGCTAGAATTATTTGATTGTGAGGCCTTGCTATGATCGATAAAACAAATTGTAAGCAAAAGAACACAAGATATGATTTTAAAGGGAACAAAAATAAAAGAAAACCACTTCATTCTTATACATTTCCAGGGCTTTAGACTTTAGACTCTGCTCATTTTTTATGGAAAATGGTTAGATAGTTTAGAATCTCATATATAATATTAAATGCGAAAACAATATTGACTTATTTGTTAATTATTACAGCTTATCATGTTTTCCATTTCATTAAGCATTTCTGCGCTAAATTGTTTTATATTTTAAAAAATTTTAACAGCTGTGATTATAAAAGAAACGACAACTTTGATTTTGCTTTAAAATTCCATAAAAGGGTTCTCCAGAAGTCTATCAAAAATTTGTTAACTGGTGAAACATGATTGTTGTTCTAGTGATCGCTGATATTGATGATTAACACATTAATCAGAGTGAACTTCGCGCTTTTAATCAATACAATTCTATTTCTTTTTCGGCTCAACCTTATTTAATGTAAAATATTCAGTTTTAGACTGTAACTGGTTCGATTCAAGTTGAGATTCAAAAAAGGTTTAGAAATATTCTTTTCAACTGCATTAAACAGAATATTCTATTAAGTGACAATTAAACGTCTAAGTCAGTTAACTGAAAGTATTACTTAAAGTTGTAATTTTGAGAAATGAAATGAACCAACTATTATCAACATATTCAACTGCCTTTAGCGCTTTAAAGCCAATCGAAACGATTCACCGACTTGCCAGCAACATTAAATTGACTTTTAAGCAGTTGTCGCATTCGGTTTAAATGGAAGCAACTTTAAAGCGTTTGTTAATACACTGCATGCTAAAATTCTTTGGCCAACATGGAAAACTTTTCAACAGAATGCGAAAAATGCCAGTGGTGAAATTGCTAGAGGCCTGTTCTCTCGTCAGCACCAGCTCCCCCTTCTCTTTCTGTTTCTCTTTCTCCTCCTCTTTCTGTTTCTCTTTCTCCTCCTCTGATTGAGGCAGGCGACGTGACATGTGACAAGAAATTGCCGCGGCTGCCTGCAACATCTGCTGCTGCTGTTGTTGTTGTTGTTGGTGTTGTTTTTATTGTTGTTGCTGTTGTTGTTACCACACTCTGCTGCTTTCTGCCCGGCTTCAAAAATGATGAATGTGCCAATGTTTCTGGCCTGCAGCTGCAACAGCATCAGCAGGAGCATCAGCAGTCGAGCTGTCTCAACTTATCCTGGCTACACTCTGGGTAACTTCTTTGCCAGTGTATACACACTTGGTGGGCAAAAGTTTTGCGGCCGCCAAGTTGGTCCATTTTTGGATTATTAGGCAACACTTGGCGCAACATTCGCATGCAACCAAAGGCAGGCCATTATGTTGCAAGTTTATCAACACAAAAGTTCTTCTACTCGCAGTGTAACCAGATGAGACGGTCCGTCACATAAACGGAAAATGCGAAAATGGTAAATGAGTTTGTCAGGGCCCCAACACTTTACACACAAACATTAAACTTCAAATACTTTGTAGATGCATCTGATGGGGACCAGGACAGGGCAGGAAATTAAATCCATGTGTTGAGGCAGCTGCAACATCGACATCGACATCCACATCGACATCAACATCAACAGCGCCATGTGCACATTTTGATGAGCAGCCAAGCGCATTGATGAGCATTTTCTATTGTTATTGTTATTGTTTTATAGGCATCAGGAGGGACATCAACTCGATATGATTCAGGACCAACTCAGGTCCTCGACAGGTTCCAAAAATAATCACAGCAATACGAGTACTCGCACTGAGAGCTGCTCATTACACATCTTTATTCAGTACTCGTTCCATGTCACTCGTCACTTGTTACTCGTCACACGTAGCTCTGATTTTGGCCATAGAGAGTTCAGGGTCCTTCTCGACGTTTAATTAAGCGCACAATATGCATTGGGAATTTTGTAATTTCCTATTCATCAGCTCAGCGTTTGTCCTTATCAGCCTTTCGCTCTGATGAATAGACAAAGAAGAAGTGTATGTCTCATGTCGAGGTATAGGTATTTGTATGTGCATGTCTATGTGTATGTGTGCGTGTGTGTGTGTGTGTGTGTGTGTGATAAAAGTATGCCTTTGTGTGCACCTGTCTGAAAAACAATAAGCCATCCCATTGTTTGCCTTTTTGAGCAACAACAAAAGCCAAAGTCAAACAATTTAGATATGACAATAAGGTAAATGAATTGAATTTGACTGCCATTTCATATGGTCGAGTCTGAAAAACTTATCGTCTGAAGTGTGCAAAGAAAGCTGTTGGCTCTTGAAAGAAATTCCATCAATATTCTGAGAAACTTTAATGATCAATATTTATATATACCAAGGGAAACATTTCAAAATAGAGCAGTGGAAACTTAAACACATTCAGCTGAATCAATTGCTTGCTCAAGATGCTGTGTCTTGTTATAGGTCAATTTATTTTACCCTTTTCTCTTTGGTTTTCAATTCATAATTTAAAATTTAATTAAACTAAATAATCAATTAAATTTATTATGTTCAGAAAAAATTTTACCATTTATTAAAGGAGCTTGAACAGGCTTTTATCCTTAAGTAAAAGCTGTTAAATTAAAAATTAAGAATGTTAAAGTCATCAATTGCTAGCTTTATATTATTTTAGAGTTGGTTTTGTCTTATTCAATATTTCGGTTTCTTGATTGCATTTATTGTAGAACATTTTTAAATATGTGTTTTATGAATTTATAAATTTGTAAGCCAAATGGAAATTTATGTTTTAATTTCATAAATAATATTAATATTTCTTAATGATCAATATTAAACGAATATTTATATTTTCGATTTTAAAAAATACTTTAAAATATTTTTTCGGCAAAAACATTTGTCGCTTTGCTTATGAAGTGAAACATTAATTCGCTGTTGCAGCTTGTGAAAACCTTCCAGATTGACTTGCCACAATTTACATGCCCCAGTGAGCAGCCTCATAACGGGGCCTTCAGAGCGAACCTTCCCAAACGAATATATTATAAATAAATGATGCATATTTGTAGTTCTTTTTCGAGTATATTTTGCTGTTTCTTTCGTCATTTGTTGCCAGGCTGCTGTGATTTCAGTGCCGTAGCGATTTTGGGGGCAGCATTCAGCCTTCAGAGTGAACAACAAAACAAATATACGCACAAGGTTAAAAGGAATGAGGGAAAATCACACGACGATTTTCAATTGAATGGCGGAAATGTAACGGAAATAAATTTACATAAATACAATATGGTGCGTGCTTGTTGGTGCCATTTTATTTGCGCAATATATATTGAGCATGTAGGCACAAACAGACGAATACGAAAACGAATACGAGTATTTATACAGAAGTGCGTATTGATTTATATGCACAACTGAATTCCCTATATTCATTTTTCTCGATTTCTTCGAATTTTTCATTTAAAATATGAAATTTAAGACAAAACTTTAGTCATGACAAAATGGATGGAGTGATCTCCATATTTGTTGTTGGTTGTCTGAGCAACATCGTTTGCACTTCTTTAACGCCAAAAATGTTTTTGGCATTTCGTGACCAAATTTGGAGCACACTATCACGTGTGTAAATGCCACACACCAACACACACACACACACACACACACACACACCTGCCTATCCAGCCAGCCATCCAGTCAGCCTGCCATAAGCTATAGAAGGAAATATTTGCATGCTGCATGCATTATTTGCATAAGATAAAAGAATAAAATAACCAAAAATGCACAAAGAATTGATTGCTTAACGGAAAGATACTCAGTAAGTGTAGTTAAAGATTTTGAAATTTATCAGTCAACTTTTGTGATCGTATTGTAAAGTCTTTGTGAATAATTCCAAAGATGCAAAATTAATTGATTAACTCGAATATTTATTATAATCTAACCAAAAATAGATTTGAGATATGTATCTATTTAAATAAATAATTATATACGCATACCTTATTAATATGTACACCTTATATGCAACTAATTATGTCTTACCTAGTTCTTTCGCAATAAAACATTTAATTTATAATTTAAATTATAATTGGATAAAATTCAGCATTTTTCGAAATTTAAAATACAACTTTAAGTAAGAAAATAATATCTTTTTAAATATCTTTAAGTATTTTTGCATTTTTGCAAGTTTTTATTTTATTTAGAATTCATCTAACGACATGATCATATAAAGTCATAAACCCGTACAATTCTGATTTTATCATAAGGCGGACAACATTTATTGAATACATACTGGGCTTGTCCGTCACTGGAATAAGCTTGTGATCGGCTTTATGCATAAATATTAAACTTTCTCCCCCGTTAACGGCGTGGAAGTTGTCAGTATTATTGTGGTAGACAAGTCCCTTGTGCCAGTCAAAGTAGCTCAAGTCGGTTGGCTTCGGTCTCAAAAGTGTTTTACCCTCAAAAACCGATTTCCAATTGGTTCTATCTGGCTTTTGAAAATTACAGTCTCGCAGACTCTTCTCAAAGTCGATATAGCCCGAGATATCGAAGCCACTACGTTGTCGTACCTGTAAGAATATAATTGTCTGGAAAGAGAGACTCACTTAATCAATTACTGGATTGCCTTTGGCCGATAGCTTACCGATAATTTCCGAAGCATATTCGGTTCTTCGCGTTCCATCAAGGCTTTCAATGCTGCATCGGTTCCTTTAAAGTATCTGCCATAAAGGACATCAGATGTGACCTTCGGATTGATAAGGATAGCTAGTTGATGTCTAATCTTGTGGAATTCACTTTCCTCGAACACCTTGGAGCTACAGCGATAACCAAGCTTCACAAATCTTCTTACAGTTCCCATACTGCCCAAATAAAGATAGTCATCGTTCTTTATAAATGAGTTCAAGTAATCGCTGTAGCTTGCAAAAGTCAACAGGCTACGATCCAAATTTTCCACCATGGTAAATCTGTGGTTTCTCTATTTGAGTACAAAAATATATATTTGAATCGAGCTGGAGTTATATATTTTTCGGTGATGTGTATTCCTTCATGTACAATATATTTCTGACTGAATATGCTCGAGTATTTAGTTTATTTCAGTTTGAAATACCCCACTGCTCAGCTATATCAACAGGGTATACTCAGCCCAAGACGTCAAGGCGAGTGCTTACAGGAAAAATAGTGGAAATGTATTTTCTATAAAAGCCAAGAAACATACAAAAACACAAAAACTTCGACGATGAGGACGATGCTGATAAAGACAACACACACTGAAAGACAAGGAACGTGGTCGCTTGTCGCCATTTTGTTGCATTTGCGACTTATGTATATGCAAATACTCACACATTCATACATCCATGCATACTCATATGAGCATGTATGGTGTATTCATATGTGTGGGAACATCGCCACTTCCAAACTCAAACGTGCAGTAAAAATTACATTTTCCTTGCACGAACATTTGCCACAACCAACAACTGCACGAAAATGCACAAAGATTTTTTTTATATTTTTTTATCGTGCTTTGTTTTTACTCGAACGTTGGCAGAAAGCGTTTTCCATTGGCAGCATTGGCATTGGCGGTTGGACGATTCTCCTGTACAATGGAGATCTTTCACTGAAACCTAAAATATATTACAGAAATGCTTCTTTAAAAATTTAAAAAAAAAATAAAACTAGTGTGTTATATATCACATATTTGGATCCATACACTAAATCTGACTAAATCGATTAAAAGAGAGACCTTATAAGATTTATATAAAAAAAATTATTTATTTAAGTGATCAATTTAAAATGTAAATATTCAATTATTTATTTAATGATAGCTTAGATATATTAAATTAAAACTCTAAATATTACTCTGATTTTTATGAAATATCTCTTAAATAGTTTCAGCTAGACATTAAGAAGACTTAATTTATATATATTAAAGTTTCAAAAAACCTTACTCGGACTTCAAATAAGTATCAATAATTATGCAAGTGCAATTAAATCAAATTAAATATAAATCGATTTAAATATAGTCATTAAATTTGTCGAAATTGCGTATTTTTGCCCCACTGTGCTAAGCACTGTGTTAGTTTAAATGGCGCAGAAATCGGTTTTGCCACTCGTTCGTTTGGCATATTTTACAAATGCATTTGACATAAATTTTAAAGGGCTTAAGTGCCACAGCTCTTTCCTTTTTTTGGCTTGGGCCCTGGTCCACGTAATGTGGCACATGATAAGAAGACGACGACGACGACGACGACGCCTACAAATATGGGATGGTCGTTAAATCTTTGGATGCCGACATAAAATATGGCAATTACACTAAAGATCATAAATTATGCAAAGCCTCAGCAACAAGTGCGCGATAAGCCACCAGCAACAAAAAAATATAAAAATGGAAATAAAAGTGAAGATGGAAACGTCTGACAATCATCACTCAGTTGGGCACTTGAAGGATTCCCGAATAGAAGAATGAGTGAATATTTTCTAGGACTTGGGACTCGCTGTTTTGCATGTGTGAAGCCAAAGTAAACTTGACTATATATATATATATATATATATATATATGTAAGTACTCAGTTCTCCAGTTCTCATGTCGTTTATCAACTGTCAGGCGAAATGCATTTCAGCAGCTGCTGACAACAATGCCAAGTGAATTTCTCCTTCTCTTCTTCTTCTGGCTCTTATCTCCCTTATCATTCATCCAGGCCATGCTGAAGTCTCATGCAAATCGGTTTTACTATGGCATCAAGTGTATGCGATTTCCCCCTCAACAAGACAATTTAATGCAAAAATGCATGCTTGGCAGCCTGCTAAGGCGTACCACTGAAGGGGTCGTGGCCAAAGGGTTAAACGCCACTACAGTTATGAATAAATACTTGTGTACTCGTATCTGGAGGTGGTGGAAACTTAAACTTAAACTCTTGAAAACACATCGAACACTCGCCTCGCATTTTGAACTTAAGTTCAGTGCGAGTTTTCCTCGGGGCTCAGTGAGGCGTGTTATCGCCGAGCTTGCAAGCCCGCACAAGCCATAAATGTCAATTGGCCCCCCGCAAGTGGCAACTGGAAAGTGGCAAGTGGCAACCGGCAACAAGTCTGGCTGGGTAACGGTAATGGCGAGGAAATGAAAAGCGGTTGCAGCTGCTTGCAGTATCATAATTATAGATGGTTATCACTTTATATGACTTGATATGGATAGTCAATTTCAAGCCGAGACACATTTGCAAATTGCCAAATCAACCGACGGGACATGTGAATTACTTGGGCACATTAAAGACATAACGAAATAATATTACAGTCTATTTAAAATATAAAAAAAAAATTTATTTAGATAATTTGAACTAAATAGATCATGGATTCATTACTATTTCAATCTGTCTCTAAATTAATAAATCTAAATTATCTGAAATTTAAATAATATCATCAAAGTACTTACAAAGTTGTGTCTTAGCAAAAATATGAATGTAGTTTTAAAATAGTTGTTGCAGAGTTACATCTTAATATTAAATTGACTCTTTCACTTAAGCTCAATAGAGCTTAATCGTGACGATTACTGTATTTCGTTGGCAATTTGTTAGCCTTAAAAAAGACTTAACCAATCGTCAAGTCAATTCTCAAAAAGCTTAACCATTTCAGAATTTACTCACACCGCATCCATGTAAATTTGTTTGTTTTTTCACTCCCTTCACTCCCTTTACTCCTTCAAGAGAGGCTGCCAACGTTCATCGTCCCGTTTCTAGTCAGCATCTCTGATTTAAATGCTAAGGTGCACGATTATCATTTCGATTTTGTATAAATAGGACATGAATTATTCATAGGCACTTATTTATGCGCCATCAAAGCGACATTGGGAGCTCCATTTCCATTTCCTTGCCTTGCCTTGCCCCTGCCCAAATAGACATATGGCAATACGAGTATGATAAAGTTGGCTTATTGACTTCAAATCAAACGTCGAAGATGAAATATTTGCTGGTTACATTAACACAAGTCGTTGGATCTTATAGTTTGATAAAGTCAAGTTCACAAATTAAAGTAATTTTCGCATCGTATTTGAGAACTTTTCGCATTGCAAAACCCAAGCAAAACTTGTGACAATTGTTATTTCAACACACAGACACAAATACACAAACACAGATAAAGAGAGAGATAAACACAAATTACTGTCGATTTCATTTCACGCCTTGAGCAGAGAAAACTTTACTATGCCGGGGAGCACGCCGAGAAGAAATCTGTGCCCATTGTCAACTGGCGACAACACGGCTTCTACATATATACATGTATATATATATTCAACGACTGGTGCCTTCAAGACTCTAGAGTCCTGAGTCCTGAGTCCTGGCATCATCCTGCCTGAAATTCGATAAGGCGACACGCGGACAGACAACGCGACGGAAACCTGGAAGCAATTTGCGCATAAACGTTCAGCACGATAAAATTTGCAGTTTTGTTTATTTTTCTGACAGATGCTGGAAAAACAGCATTGAAAAGCTTTGAAACTCTGTTCCTCCTCTCCACGCTATGAGAAGTTTTGATTTGAATTAAATTTTGAATTTATTTCTGCGTCTGATACGCTTAAACAGTTGTCAGCCGCAGTTCGAAAGGAATGCGGAACGCGGCTTTATACTTTACGCTTTTTATCATTACCAACAACTCAATTTAAAGTTAAATTTTGGACTAATAATAAAACAAAAACTAAATTTTAGAATTATAATATAACATAATGTGAGGTTGTTTTTTCATTATTTTATTTTATTTATTAATTATTTTTTTTTATATATGTAATATTAATTAGATTTTTGATATATTATACATTTCGTAAAATAATACCAGTCAGTCGTATCTAGCTATCCAAAAACGATCAGCAATTTAAGAAAATAGTTTCTTGGGGAAGCACTTGTGCATCTTCACTTCTTTTAATGTGTTTAGATAAATTTGTTTGTGTGTTGACATGATAAAGGGTATTATAGAGATGAGCGCTGAGCATTCCGTAGTTTAAATCCTTCACTCTCATTCATTGAACCAACTTTAAGTTGATTGAATTTAGTTGAGTGCTCTGACTTAAAGCCAATGAAACAATCAAATCAAAGCTGTAAGCAATTGCACAGAGTATAAGGACACACAATACGGTTTAGTTGACAACAAATCATTAGCCAAAACTGTCAATAACATTGGGCCAAAACAAATGTCAAACAAACACGACGACCATAATGATAAATCAATAGTAAACCATGTAACATGCATTTGTTTTTTTGTTTTCCTCCAAGGATATTGTTTTTCCAACAAACCGAAATTAAATATCAATGGAGGCTAAATTGTCAGTGTGAAATTGATACATGATCTAGGGGAAAAGGGAAAGCAGAAAGGCATATCAACAACAATCAACAGTTGTTGGCGAAAAATGGGAGCAAAAATTGCAACAAATCACATAACTAAAACGCATTTGGTTGTCAACTTGGTTTGTTGCCAGATGAAAATTATAATTGATGCGATATTAATACGGGTGCTAGGGCTGGAATCCATTTCCCCCAATCCCACAGCCCCTTTACACTCCCAGCGCGACAGACAACTGATGTTGAGATTGATGCGCTACATTCGCGGAAAAAGGTTTAGCAACAGGCTTGTTGCCATTTGCTCCTCCTCCAGCTTCTGGCTGATGGCATGCGTCATTAATGTCAGCATTGGTGTTGTACACACACTGAGTCACCCACCCACTCACACACAAACACACACACACAAACATATAACGATACAGTCAGAGCTACGCACAACAAAACGTTCACAATTGTCATCAGCATTGCATTGGATTTTGCCTTTTTGCCTCGGTTCCCGGCCATGTATCGTCATGGTCAGAGCCAGGATCTGCTTTGCTCTGCTCTGCTCTGTTCTCTCTGTCCTCTGTGCAACTCTGCGGGCGTTGTGGTAATTAGATGAATGTGCCATAAATCATTTTCTAAATCATTTGTTGCCAGTTGCCAGTTGTCACTTGCAATGGCTCTTCATAGCCCCCAGCTTGAATCAGCTCTGCCAGAACTGTTTCCTGGCTGCAAACACTTTTGATTGAAACTTTGACTTTTTTTAGTTAAAGCATATCTGTTCCTGATGAGATTATAGTATGTTAAGCTTGGATGCATTAAAGTAAGAGGAATGTAATAGTTTAATAGCTTCATTATTTATAATATTAGATCTAAAATCCGAAATAAAGTAAAAAAAAATAATATTAAAAATATCAACTATCTGTTATTTTTATCTATTTTATTCCGAAATTAACAATTATATTCCAGCTTATACTTATTTGTCTATCCCTAGCCACTAGAGCCATAGATTCATATTTCATTTTATATTTATTATTTAATAGATATAAACTTAAAATGAAAGTTATACGAAATTTATAAATTGCAGAAATAAATGTATTTGAATAATAAATAATAATGAAAAATTATCCAGCTTTTAAAATCATTAAAAATTTAATAACTCAAATAAAAAAGAAGTATTATTTGCCAATATAGAAACTGTTTTCCTATAAATATTATTTATTAAATACTCATTTACACTTAAAGTAGATCACAATGGACTAGAATTTAATATTATAATAATAAAAAAACTTAAATAATAAAATTATTAAAAATTACTTTAAATTAACAAATATAGAACAAAATATTTTCAAAGCTCTCAAAATATTTCATAATTTGAATTTGGAATTAAATTGTGCGCATTGCGATTGTGGCTGGGTAAATGATTTTAAATTCAGATCGTTGGCTTGCAACAAAGGCAACAGAGGACCTCAAAACAACCGAAGCCACAACAAACATGTAACTCATTATGCAAGTCACAGCAAGGAGCACCGAAAGGATCAAAACTCAACAGGCTCGGGGCAACAATTGGGGCTGGCCTGGTTGACTGGTTAACTGGTTTCTAGCGAATGTGCATATTACAATGGGCCACGCCCACTAAAGCAACTGAGTACGCAAACAAAATCCCCTCTTTTCACTCTCCACCTAAGCAAACAGACGTCGGATAAGGGGGAAGAAGGACGAAGGACAGAGGCAGGAGATGGTGGCAAGTGCCACAGCAGCAATAGCTGTTAATTGTGTACAACAAGGAAGAAATTGCAGGGAAAACAAAATGAACTGTGGCAGGCAATGTCAAAGGAGATAACAAAACAACAACAACACACACTCAAAACAGGGCGTGTCCTGGCGAAAGTTTAGCTATAAAATACGGCGACACATACAACAGATACGAAAACGGTTGCGGATGCGGATGCGAAGGAGAAAGGGAAGGGCGATGTGGCCATGTTGACCGTATGCTGCTAGGGAACTGGACTCTTGGCTTGCTTTGGGTTTAGAAATATGGCAACTGCATTTCAAGTGCTAAAAGTCGACGCTGTCTGCTAATCGCATTGGCGCCACGTTAAGCGGCTTAGATACGAGTTGTATCTTAAAGATACATACAACAAGCCAATGTAATTGCATTGAATTTAAGCAGATGACAGGTGGGATAAATTATTGGTGCCACAATGTTAATTAAGTCGCCAAGTCGACAACAAAAGACAACCAGTTGGACCTTCGGCATTGGCAAGGGGCATTTATAATATATTTTATGCAAATTTCTGTAGCTGCAACTACAGCAAAACTTTGCTACATGCTTTCTCTCTTTTTAATGGTATCCACATTCGCATTAATACTTGTACACACACTAACTAACATAATTAATAGTTGCAAAAGGTGAAACATAAAGGTTACACAGCCAAATACAGAGAAAGTCGACGAGGGCATTGTGTGTGTGTCAAATGTTTTCTAAACTTGTCCGTCGCTCCGTCTGCCCGGATTTCTAAAACACAGATAACATAATTATACCTTCTTTAGTTTTAATTGTAATTTATGTCTTTGCTCCAGGCTGCTGTGATTTATTAACTCCGTTTGTGGTGTCCGAGTATCTGAATAGCTGGTCAGCAAATGTAACTCATACTTGACATTTTCGAGTATTTTGCTTCTGAAATATATAATTAATTGTAAATATATTTATGGAGCTTTAATTGATTAGAGTGTCGCTTATCTGAGATGATAAATATATATTTTCAACTATATTTTATTCATGGAATCTTGATAAAACGTTTTCAATTCTCTGAAAATTAAAGGCCAACTGAAGGAAACATCAAATCTGAAAACGCTTACAGGGGTCGGCACTCGAAGTGTTACTAGCAATACGCTGCTCTAGCATCCAAACGGCAAAAGACCGCGCGCTCATGTTTTGGCTAGTATTTGTCTGACTAATTTTCTACAAGCTAACAAAAGTATATCGATATATGTCGCAGTTAAAAAAAGTTATCTAAATGGACTTGAAGCGCAAAAGTGCAACACTTGCACGTTTGTGGCGAACTTAAAAATATTGCATTTTCTGATGAAAAAAATTTTATAGTTCAGCAATTTGTAAACAAGCAGATCGATTGCGTATGGTTAAAGGACATATCAGACGACACTTTAGACCAACGGATTGCTCTGCGAAAGCAAGCACCTGCATCAGTGATGGTTTGGGCCACAGTAACTGCTACAGGACGCTCACCACTGGCTTTCATCGAGCAGGGCGTAAAGGTTAACCAACATATCTACCTTAAAAAGATCTTAAAAGATGCTTTGGTACCTTGGGCACGTAAACAATTCCGTAGAAACTATTAGATATTTCAACAAGACTCGGCACAATCTCATTAAGCCGGACAAACCCAACGATTTTTACAAAACAACGTTCCCAGCTTCATTTCATCACAGCAATGGCCGCCATATTCCCCAGATTTAAATCCAATGGATTTTTTCATATGGTCCATTCTGAAGGCCAAAGTGTCAACTAAAAAATATGAGACGGTCAACGCTTTGAAAACTGCTCTTCTCCGAGAATGGAACTAAATACCATCAGACCACATTCGTGCTGCGTGTGAAGCCTTCCCGACCAAACTCGATGCTGTAATCCGCGCTAAGGGTGGCTACATCAAACAACAAATACATTTTCCTAAAATTTGAAATGTTTTCAAAATTATCTGAAGTTTTGAAATAAAAAATACAAAAATTGACAAAATTACAGCATTTTGTATTGGTAACACTTCGAGTGCCGACCCCTGTATATACAAGGAGGAATTTTAAGAATTCTGAAGATTTTAAGATTCATACTTTACACAAATTTCCATTGTTTGCAAAAGATTAATCTTTTAAAAAATATTGAAGCCAATCCAAATAATTTGCAACTGTCGGAGACAGACGACTGACTATATTATCCATTGTAATCGACATTCTCAGCTGTCTTTTGGACAGTTCAGTAACAGTAAGAGAAATGTATAGAATTAGGGACAGGGACAATGTCAACAAATCAATGAGAAGCACAAATAAGACACCCAAAGCAATGGACTAATTAAATGGCGATTTGTGTCAATGATAAGGATAATAATTGCCGGGCAAACAAATCCACAGACAGAAAGAGAGAATAAGAAAATCGCACCCGTACTCGTACTCGAAGTTGACAGTTTTTCCATTGTCTGAGGGTCCTACGGAGTGTGGACTTCGGTTTGGGGATGGCGGATTTCGGATTGAGGATTGAGGGGGGGCGTTGCCTAATGATGTGACGGCGCGATAAGAACACTAAATGGGCTGGCAGCCAATGAATTTTTTCCTTCACAATATTCGTTTAATGACAAGTAAATGACGTTGAAAATATTGAACTACTTTGGCATGCAGTGAACCAGCAAATGAAAAAGACCCAACAAATCAAACAGCACGTCCCAAAAGACGATTCAGACTCCGTCCCTCCCTCCTTCTTCCTCTTCGTCGACGACTTTCACTCCCCCTTCCCATCCCGACATTATCTCAGTCTCTGTTTGCTCCGACTGTTTTGACAAGTTATCATGAAGATGTTTTGAGTCATTGAAACAAAGGCCAAGTCAAGTCAATCAAACAATGGGACAGCAGCAGCAGCAACAACAACTGATACACATTCCTCAGATATGCTGCCAGCGGGTGGGCGTGGCCGTGGGCGTAGATAAGAACCCAAACACGTTGGAATTCCGATGCCCATTGAACCGTTGGAAAAATGTCAACATTAGCTACGCATTATGATGATGTCAAGCAGCAGGAGCCAAGAAGAAGCAGAAGCAAAAGGAGCCTTTGCCGGTCAAAATATTTCAGACCTAAATGAGCAAACTTATTATGGGTCACATTTTCATTTTCATTTTTCGTTTCCCGTTTCTCGTTTTCATTTTTATCATCAATCTTTGCGCTTCAACACTTGCCACACATTTTTCGGGACTGCCAGAGTGTGTTCGACTGTTGACACTTGATGAAGTTGTAATATTTATTTAGTTTATTATGCCGCCAGTTGTGTTTATTGTCTATGGCTTCTTTACAGATCCGTTGACAGCTCATTTTTTAGTCTATCGCAAAGTTCCGACTGCTGGCATAATTGCTGGAAATTGAAGTATAACAATTTTGATTTGACAATTCAGTTCAGCATAAGTAATTTATGATTTGCAGTATTGGATTTGTCTATTTTTTATTATTAACACGAATTAATTTAATTGATATTTAAGCTAAATGTCAGATTGAAATTATGTACAATTTTTTGGTTTGCCTGATCATTTCTTAATTTATTAATTTACCATAACTGGCGAGCAACGTCATTCGATGACAATGACAAAGATAGATTGAAATGTCTTGTATACCGAAATAATATAAAATCAAATTCACATAGTCTAGAATGCTTGAAAGAGTATAATTACAAAATACTATGAACTTATTTCTATTGATTATTTCCTTCAATATTAAAATATTGACACTCTAAGACTTAAACTATAATACATTGAAGAATTTTTCAATAAATATTCGTAGCGTTTTATTCAATAGCCTAGACTGAAAATGTTGAAGATAATAAATGTCACAATTTGACTTGTCCGCTTTCAAATAATCTTACTGACTGCGAGTATTTTCCTAAGAAAAAGTCACTGTCCAAATGTCAAGTTTCTAAGAAATTCTCCTTATGCTTCAGAAAATCTGAATTTTTTCTTTCTTCTCAGTTAACAAAAACATTTTTATCACTTTAGATGCAAAATCGAACAAAAAATGTGCTGTCAAAATTTATAAAAATGTTACGGAAAAGTGAAAAATCATACACATAAGCGACACAGTCGCACCCTTCAACACTAATACACAATCATTCATACACAAAAATGCACACAAACACACACACATACATACACTTACATAAATGCCACGCACACTTTTCATTGTCAAAGCGCGCACACGTGGAAAAATGGCAGCTATGGCAGCTTTAATGCCATTTTTGTGCTCTTTGTGTTGTCTTTGTTGTTGCCTTTGTTGTTGTTGCTGTTATTGTGGCTGTTGTTGTTATTGTTGTTGGGGTTGTCATGCTATTTTGGCAACATTGTTACGTGTGTCGTCAAAATCGTCTGACTGTCTGTGCCTTCATTCTCCGATTTACCAACACAAACGACGTGTTAAGTAAGAGAAACTGCCATGAAGGGGATTGACTCAGTGGAGGAGCGAGTGGGACTTTGGAGGGAGATCGGAGGGAGTTATGCCTAGGGGCAAAACCAGGCACACTTGTTTTGTTGCTTCGCCGGCAATTGTATTAACCTTATCGCTAGGCTGATTTATGTATGTAAATTTCTCTGATTCTTTTGGTTTGCCATCACCGAAAAAGTCGCATTACCAATCAAGGGCAACAAAAGCCATGCTGAAAATTGACTAATGGTCTTGGCTTTCCATTTGGTAAGAGCACATACGAGTTACACAAGATCCAATATGTCTCTGTTTAGGGTTATTTAATGACTGAATTACTTTTTAATCTTAAGAAATTTTTTGAAGATTAAAAATGTATATTTATTTGTACTCGTGTTGTAAAAATATTATTATCAATTACAATCAGTAAAGACGTAGAATTAAACTGCATTTGATTCAATTCTTTATATTTATGATTTTATTGTATATATTATTATTATTTTATTTATTATATTTTTTATATTTATAGTATTTTACCTTTATTAAGTATAATAAAATTGTTACATAAAAAGAGAGGTTTTTTAATTATCTTTATTTTGTTATCACATAATAATTTCTTTATGTGTTTTGGAAAGTAGTAAATTCTTATTAATTCAGCAATAAGTAACTACCGATTACTCTGCCGAGTCCAGAGAACTGATTCTAAAAGTTTTCTACGAGTATTGCTATCATTTACAAATAACTATGAACATTTCCATTATTGCAGTTCTGCCTGCGGGGTACGAAAACAAAATAGAGATTATAGAATAGAGATTATAGAAAGACAAACCCTGATAATATGGCAAAAGAGAGGTGGGAGTTGGACAATTCAAGTATAAATTAGACACATTTGGCACTAGCTGCAGTCAGTAAGAAAATGTCACTCGTTAATTAACATGTGTGTTCCTTGATTTTTTTTTTTAAGTATTTTAATAGTTTTCAAAATTCAAGTTGAGAATTTTGCATATACTTTAAGTAGTAACTATTAAGAGGTTGTTTTTAATATTATGTCAACCTTTTAATTTACTACTGGCAGTATGTGCAATAAATATCCATCATTAAAATTAATATATTATTATTTGTTCATTCTTTCTGTGGTAAAAATGAAACGCTTAAGTAGTTGATACAAGGGCGAGCTCGTTAGTTAATCGCATTGTGCAAACTACTTAAATGGCATATTTTTCCATTCAATGCAGGAATTAAAAATTATAATTTGCTTGAGAAACAGGTTGTATATAAAATTAAGATATTTTCAATAATAATAAATATATGTGAAATATCAGGAATTTTACCTTTAACATATACACACAAGTACTCAGACAAAGTCCTGCATACTTTATACGCTTCTGAAATGTATAAGAATACCGAAGCTTAAGAAATCTCAGTCTGCTTACAAGCTCGAAAGAGCACACAGATGAACACTCGAGTTTAATAAAACAAAATCCTGCGGCGATAATTTACAACACGATGCTACGCAGCAAATTGCTTTGATTTAAGCGTGCCAACGTGCCAGGACTCGCACACACACTCACACACACATACACCAATACACAGCATGGAAAAGGAAATAAAAACAAGCAGTCAACATCGGAACAAGGAAAACCTGCCACAAGATGCTCCCCTGCTCACATCTGCTTCACACTTGAGTGGCAAGCCAAGCCAAAGGCAAAGGCAAACCAATTCAACATCCGTTTGCCGCTAATTCACACATACACATGTACATACACACACACACACACACACAAAGCATCCTGACAGTAAGGATATATGAAATACGCGCAAATAACGTGTTAGGAAAATTGTGTGAAAATTGTTATATATATTATATCCGTACGCTGGAGCGCTTGATATGATTTCTTATGCTCCATTCACTGCAAAAGGTGTTGAACAGTTTGCCATCGTTTAAGGGATCACAGAGGATGAGGATTCGGATGCGGATGCGATGGTGGCGGATGTTGTTGCTGCGGATGCGAATATACGTGAAGCTGTAGTTTTATGAGGTGTCATTTGAATAATTTGCAGTGCACAGAGATTTTGCAGCGCATCGTCTTGGATTTTGTTATTAGTTAATCACCAATATTCATAATTCAACAATCATTTGGTAATATATAAAGTTTCCGGATTTTTGTAATTATAACAAAATATTTTAGAATAGATTAGTTCCAATAATAGTTCCTTAATATTTCAATATATACAGCAGTTCAAAATATTAAATAGTCAAACACACAAAAATAAGATACATTTGAACAGTTTATATTGTACAGAATTCAAAGGGAAGATGAAGCTATTAAGGTCCACTTAATGATTACATTAAAAGCTCACTATATACATACTTATTTAGTTGTCTTTACTACGCGTTTGACCCTGTTAGTTACATCATAGCCGAGCGCATCCATTACCATACTCGTACCATAAGTACGTGTACAGTGGGGTAGTCAGTAATTTGCCACGTCGGAATTTGTTGCCACGCCACGATGACTGTGCGTACAAATGTTTAGCACTTGTTTAACTCATTTGTAAAGAGAAATAATTGCAATTAGTGGAACAGGAGCAGACAGTGAAGAAGGGGGCATGGGAAAGGGGAGGGAAAGGAGGAAGGGGAGGGGAAACTAGCCCCGTCACGAACTGAAACCCAAACACATTGCTGTCATTGTTGTGAGCACGTGACAGATTTATCCAGCAAGTTAAATTCGATGTGAGTTCCGGAGTGTGAGTACGAGTGCTAAACAAATGCTGAGTATGAGTGCAGTCATCGCTATTAAATGAAAATTTATTTAATTGCCAACATACGAGTAGACAGTTTTCAGTCCGCAGTCTTTAAGATTGAAGAACATTTGGTAGCTGTTTGCACCTTGCAGCATTCGCCGCCAGGTAATGCCAAAAATGTCTGTAAAGTTGCACGTGACTTTGCTGCAAGTTGCAATATTTTCAGCTAAGCTGCGAGCTCTGCTCTGAGCCTGACAACAGACCGTGGCCAACTTGAAATCAAAACTAAAAATTCTGAAAGTCACATAGCACAAAGTTTGGCATACTCTCGCACAGTACTCGTAGGTAGATGGTAGATTGGTTTGCATGTATCTGTGAGATACGTTCCGTGGCAAACTCTGTAAAAGTCACTCACTGTTTACCTAAATGATTTTACAGTTTTTTATTTGCTCTGCTTTTGTTGGCAAACTTTTTCTTTATACTTTTTGGCATAAAAACTAATATTGTGCCAGCCAGTTTATTGGAATTCAACGGGCAAAAAGGGCAAAAAAAAAATAACTTTTCGCAGGTAACACTCGTATCTTGTAGTTTTATGGAGTCGAAGATGGAGTTGGCCATGGAAAAGTTTTTTGTGCGCATGGAAATCGCAGCTGAAATGTCGTAAAAATCAACGCATCGCAGAATGACGTTAAATTTGCGATTTTCTCTCACTCTGTAACTGAAAACTTCTCCAAAGGATTTTTGTCTTGCGGTTAGTTTTCGCCATTTTCCGGCCAGGGCAAAAACCTTTCACATTCATCTGCTTTCTGCAAGTAAGTATTTGGACTCGGAATCAGATTCGTAGTCGTATTCGAATTCGAATTCTGCGTATCCGTATCCGTAACCGCAATCGCATCCACATCCTGTCGCCTTTGCCTTCTACGTGATCCGCATTTGCTATGCACGACACGTTGTCCTTGGTTATTGGTCCGATTTCTGCTTTCTGCTCCTTCTGCTCTCTCCCTCTTACTATCGATACCTAACTATTTCATGGGCCCGCTTCGATGGCTCTAATTAATGCTTAAATTGCGACTTTTATTATTCCCCGAATTTGTGGCAAATCTGCTGACCATAAAAACTCCGGCAATGCCTTTCAAATGATTTTGCTGTGCATATTTTACGTGAAATGCGCATTTTTTGATACTTGTCATGGATTATAAATTTAAGAGACAAAATATTTTAGATGTAGATCACAATGCTGTAATGTATTGTTTCCTCTTAGTTTTATTATTGGATCGATTAAACTTTTAGCATTTACTATTTGATCTTTTCAGTTATTAACTTTAAATTGTAACTAATATAATTGATTTCTTAATTTTATGTAATTTTCTAATTGTATTTTATATTCTAAATAACTGCATACTGTCGAGTGTTCCTTCTTTAATCTTCTTTTCTCTTTTTTAACTTTCCTAGACAAGAAATATCGTTGCAAATTTTGGTAAAAACTATGCAAATTCAATCAGTTAAGCAGCTCTGCGCTTTTACGGTGTCTTACAGGAAAATTACAGACATTACAATTGCCATTGAATTGGCCGAAATCAGTTGAGAACTTTATGCAACCAGTCCTTTTTTGAACCGTGTGGGCTTCTCTAGAAATTGAAGGACAATAGGTAGGAATTGAACAATGCACCGAGCCATATACAAAGGTGCTAAAAATGCAGTTCAATTAACCTTTTCTAAGCTCCGTATATTTTCATATATTAAACAGGCTTTTACAGAGTACTTTGATTTGTTTTACAATTTTGTTTAAAGTGCTTTCAGACGAGCCGTTTTTCACCGACTGTTTTTTGTCAAAAAACTGTCACCGGTGCTCACCGATAGAAATAGAACACGTCCTATTTCCATCGGTTTGTTGTGTCGGTCAAATGCCTACTAGATTGAGGCACTTTTATATGAAACTTTTCAGAGTGTGACCAGGTTCTGCATTGATGGTATTTTTGTTTGACAACCGATGCGAGTTATGTGAATGGCAAAATTCACTGAAAGCACTTTTAAGAGTAATTGTTTCATTCTTTTTCTTTTTTTGATTGATAAAATACTTTGTATATTTTACCTAGTATTCCTTATATTACATTTTGTACCATTTAAATTCAAAATATGAAATACATATTAGGTTCAGTTTAATGTTGATAATACATGCTTCTTTTATGGTTTGTTTACCATTACTACTATTCATTCTTCCAATTTTAAAATGAAACAAAGTCAAACGCTTTTGTTGTCAATTAAAGCATGACTCACAATTCTTTTAGACTGATCTTTAAAATGTATTGCATAAGTAAACAATTAGATTGAATTAGTTGCAACGAAATAAAAGCTTTAATTTATTGGGAAAACAACTTGTCTCAGTGTCAGACAAATCGACAGCAAATCGCAGCTTGTTAGTTGAACGTTCGCCGGTTGCAACAGCTTTTCCGAAATCCATTTCATTCAGTCAAATTTTCATCTAGCAAATCTGTTTTCAATGTGTGGAGCGAGGAAAGGAGGGTCTTTCGAGTGGCTGGTGTACTATCAAAAGGAAACGATTTCAAGTGCCTCAATCAAGTGAAACTTGCAATATAAATTCAAACATTTTCAATTCAATGCATTTTTGTGGTTGTTACCAGTCAAGCGTTGGCAATGCTATGAATATTCCTGAAATTCCCGACCATTTGTAAATACAAACCTACACCGCAATGAAGTATCCTTTTCTGCTGACTCACAGCTACCTTGTCCTGGTCCTGGTCCTGGTCCTGGTCCTGACCTGGCCCACCAGCTCCTCCGTCAAATTGCAGCGTTTCAATCAAATGTTGCCCGACACGAACTTACCTTTACAATTGCATATATTGTTGTTGTTGTTGTTGTTGTTGTTGCTATTGTTGTAACATTTACGTAGCACGTAAATTGCAATTCTGAGGCAGACGGCATTCTGAGGCAGCAGAGGAAACAGGAGCAGCATCAACAAGCCAAATCCTAGTCGCGGTCAAGAGCAATAAATTGGATTGTGGCTTCAGTGCTGCCCCCTTCCCCCTCCTCTCTCTCTCTCTCCCCCCCTCTCTCAAGAAAACAAATTTATTATTATTCGTTTTGACTGCAGACAATTACAATGCAGTTAATTTAATTATGTTTAACCAGCGATTCGATGAATCAACATTTCTGCCAGCGGTTGAGCAAAGTTTTCAGCCAAGGTTGAAGACTTCTTCTTAGTGTGCATAGGATTATACTTAACGGAAATTGGTAATTATAAGAATAATAAATAATCTCATCTTAATATATTTATCAATATTTTTAATGGCCATTGATTGCTGGCTTACTTTAGAAAGCTAAACAGTTGAGTTAAAATTCTATATATGCAATTTTGAATCAGTTAAAACAATACAGGGGTGCCAAAGAAATCGCTTTCACTTGAATTTCACTTCAATTTCATTTCGCTGCGCCACAGATCAATTCGCAGAATAATTTTGCGCGGAACGAACTAGCGCATAATCCGCCTAGTCCGATTAAGATTTTCGAAGTCAGGGTCAGCGATGTCATATTTTTAAGTCAGAATTCGAAGATTAAATTAAGCATTCAAAAAAAATTGGTCTTTTGAGGTAAATCAAGTTTTACTGTAAAAAACCCTTAACTTATTTTGCAATTTGTGAAAACATTTTTCACGAAGAGTTGCCAGACTAATGACAGACAGTTGCTAGAGTTGTCGAGTAATTTTTATTTTCACGCGCCAGTTACTTTTAACTTTTTTTTAGCTAAACAAAATCAATTATTACATAAATAAATTAAATTATATACATAAATAAGAAAAAAATTAAAAGCTTATTGCTCTGCAATGATAAACTTGAAAAAGTTGCTAATCAAACCCTTGGGTAATTTAAACTAAGAAGGTGTCAACCCTTAGCTGCCTATTTCGAAATGGTTGGTGAAAATGCTAAAAAGAAAATAAAATCTCTCGATGTTCTGCGGCACCTCGGAAATTTCCGTGCGGAAATGCTTTCTGCGGAATTCTATTTCGCTTGCGATATCTGTGGCATCCCTGATAATTTTGTTTTGCAAATTTTTATTTTTTGAGCTGTAACATTTATTATTTAATACTAGTACAAAATTCCACTTTAAATTTGAATCTTTATGAACGATTTATAAACTTGTATAAATTGAAATATATATTATTATTATCAATATAGCTTAAAGTTCCGGCAACATTAGAATTCACAAACTCAAGCAGAGTATTTTATTCAGCCACAACATGATTCATAGTAATTCGTTCTCCACAAACAAATAATCTCGAACTAATACATCATTATCAGTAGAGTCAACTATCTGCCTATTTGAGCGTCTGACCCTAATGGGAATTCCTCTCTTAGTTTTGCGTGCGTGCTTGACTTGTGACCTTCGACCTCGACTCACCGCCACCTCGAGCTGATTCGTTTCTGCTGCCGTTGGCTGCCACAACTTGAGTTAATTTAATAAATCTTGAGCAACTGAATAAGCTTTAAATTAATGACCCTCTAAAGTTCATATAAATTATTACGTTATCTTGAGAGTGTGCGCTCGTTGGCAACGCAAAGAGAGAGAGAGAGAGAGAGGAAGCAAAGTAAAGCTGATTCCCTTCCTCTTCCCATCGTCCTCTCATTCTCACGCACCCACAGTAAGCAGCCAAGTGGCAGCTGCCACGTGTGCCACATTATGCCAACATATGCCACACCCACCATTCTTGCCAAATGATTTCTCATTTTCAATGCCACAGCAACAACAACAACAACAACAAGATGAAAAGCCAGCAACATATTTTTATGCTTTTTCCGAAATCAAATTTGTATCAATTACAATTGCATTAACATATAATTTGTGCGTCTCTCGAATTTCCCAGCAGATGTTGGCCTGAAACGAGCATTTAAATGCTTACCAAAACAGCTGAGTTGAGCTTTAACATTCCCAAATCCATAAGTGAGTTGTATTTACAAGGCAGAAAACAAAAGGATAAGTCAAAAGGTGAAATATGCTTTAATTAGGACAAGTTACTTGATACTGTTGACTATTTTTTCGCCTTTCTTTTTAAATTGATATACAAATAACATACGACAGAAACAAAAATAAATTGTTGTGTTTAAGTTAAAATATTAATGATTAA
>JBAMBK010002194.1:0-61463 GCA_037043435.1 Drosophila suboccidentalis | reverse complement strand
GTTGTGCCTATAAGCATTACCATTACTATTTAATTAGCATTGAAAAAAGTAGTGCTAGTGAAATGTCATTTCAGTAGGCATTGAAAAAAGTAGTGCTAATGAAATTTCATTTAACTAGCATTGAAAAAAGTAGTGCTAGTGAAATTTCATTTAACTAGCATTGAAAAAAGTAGTGCTAGTGAAAAATTTTAATTACTTTTCATTTTCAATGCCAATTAAAATTTTTTAATTAGCATTGAGTAATTATAGGAAAAAATTATTTTAAATAAAATTAATAATTATTTTTTTGGATAAATTAAAAAAAATTTGAACAAATTTAGAAAATGGAAAAAAATTGTAGAAAAATGTGGAAAATTGTTTTTCCAATAGTTTTCCCGATATACGATATATTTATACGATAGTTTTATGCGATAGTTTTATACGATAGTTTTAAACGATAGTTTTATACGATAGTTTTATACGATAGTTTTATACGATAGTTTTACACGATAGTTTTACACAATATATCTTAAAAATATCGTATAAAACTATCGTATAAAACTATCGTATAAAACTATCGTTTAAAACTATCGTATAAAACTATCGCATAAAACTATCGTATAAAACTATCGTATAAAACTATCGTTTAAAACTATCGTATAAAACTATCGCATAAAACTATCGTATAAAACTATCGTATAAAACTATCGCATAAAACTATCGTATAAATATATCGTATATCGGGACAACTATTGGAAAAATCATTTTCCACATTTTTCTACAATTTTTTTCCATTTTCTAAATTTGTTCAAATTTTTTTTAATTTTCCAAAAAAATAATTATTAATTTTATTTAAAATAATTTTTTTCTATAATTACTCAATGCTAATTAAAAAATTTTAATTGGCATTGAAAATGAAAAGTAATTAAAATTTTTCACTAGCACTACTTTTTTCAATGCTAGTTAAATGAAATTTCACTAGCACTACTTTTTTCAATGCTAGTTAAATGAAATTTCATTAGCACTACTTTTTTCAATGCCTACTGAAATGACATTTCACTAGCACTACTTTTTTCAATGCTAATTAAATAGTAATGGTAATGCTTATAGGCACAACTCTGCTGTCTAGGCTCTGTAAATATGTTAATTTGCCGATAGTTAAAATCGAAAATTTGTTGAATATATTTACAGCTCGTTTTCAGTTTGTTTTAGATGAAAAAAGGCCGTAATTTGTATGCAAAGCTGAGAGTACATAATTATAGCCTTTTTGTAATTAACAAGTGCTTATTTTTTAATATATAAAACTTAATTTGATTTCTTGTTAAATTTACTAATTTGTTTATTGGCACAAATTCAATTTTATCTTTATAATGATTTAGTATGATATATTATAAGTAATTTATTTATTTAATTTGTAAACTTCATATTGTCCTAACTTTGTCAAAATGAAGACAATTTTCATGTGATACTTGAATTTTATCATTATTTGTCCTTTTTTTTAGTTCTGCATCAAAATTGTATTCATTTGAAAGACTATTTTTGTTCCAACACTATTTTGAAGTCTTTTTTGATTTTGCATTGGAATTATATTTATTTGACGAATTTAATTGGGAAATATCAATTTCCTCATATTTTGGGATCTTTTTTGAATTTGCATCAAAATTTTATTCAATTGAAAAACTTAATTTTTTCAAATTTTAATTTTTCGATACATCGGTATTTTTTTCGATTGATCGACAACTCGATTCCCTTTTACATTTCGATTTTAAGCTCAATTCCCGGATCGGATTTTCATCACTACAGTCGTATAGTGAACGGCGACAATCTAAGATCTAAGATAACCAATCAATCCAAACATTAATCCATTAATTTTGTGCGCTCTAAGACAGATTGTGGGTATAATTGCGATAATAAAATGTAGCGCAAGTCTATATATAATTTTATAACTTTCTTAATCGACTGCCAGATGTTAAATGATGTGTGCATTTAAAGCTTGATTAGCTTTTATGTGCATTTTTAAAACAGAGTTAATTTAAGTATTGGAACAGTTTGTTTATTCGAAAGCAAGATAATATCTGTACATTTTCTTTGATTATTCGGCACTTTTCTTTTAATTCTAAATAAAGTTTGCCAAATTCAGGACAGTTGGGCCATGTCAACTTATCTACAAAAATATATGCAAATTATTAAATTTCTTATTTAATCACATGTGTTGATCTATAGTTCAAAGTATAAAAAAAAAGAAAGAAGGAAAACCAGAAATGGTTTGACTAGATAGAATAGAGGGAATCGAGGGAATCCTCAGAGACGAGCATTGGACAATTGGAATTTAATGGAGTCAATTTGGTGTTTGAGATGCATAAAGTGGAGCGTTGGTGTGAGTTCAGCTGAAGGCTGAATGTTGAATGTTGAATCTTGAATGTTGAATGCCGAATGTTGAATGTTGAATGGTGAATGCAAAGGAGAGAAGACACATTGGAAGCTGCTAACAATGCAGATCAAGAGATGAGCGCGTCCATTGCCAGGATCGGCCATTGTTTTATTTGGTTGATTGTTACTGTTACTGTTGTTGTTGTTGTTGTTACTGTTGTTGTTCTGTTGTTTTAGGAGCTCGCTAAGAAGACAAATGTGGTGTGTGGTTGCGGTGGTTGAGACTGTGGTGGTTGTGCTGGTTTTGCGGGTGGGAGTTGAAGCTCGAGCTGAGCTCTGGAGCAGTTCGAGCGCGTGTTAGTTCCACTCGTTAAGGATTTACGAGCAATTTTTATCACTTTGAGGATCGCTGACAAATCCGGCAACAACAGCAACAACAACTGCTAAAGTTAAGGCCAAGGCAACATTGTAATGCCAACATGCGCATAATAATGGTAACTTGTCGATGGGAGCCAAAGGCAGCAGGCACAGGAAGCGAGCTTGTCTCATCGTTGTCGCTGATGTGGCCAAAAGTGGCCAATAAAACCCAAGCGACAACAACAGCAACAGCAACAGCAACAACAACAGCAATAACAACGAATTATAGCAAAGTAATCGCAGAGCGAGTTGCCATTTCGGCCGTTGTCCAATTTTGGCTTACAATTTTTCCTTTTCGCTGGCGTTGATTTCCCTTCCAATTTATGTGACATATTGATTTTCAATTGATGATAGTCTATTTTGTGCAGCGTTTCCAATTTATTTCAGCCATTTTAAATTGGCATTTCTGTTGCGTTTCTGGGTAACACACACACACAGCCTGGTATGAGTATGACTTCATCAGCTGGAGATTGCTGGCGCATTTTCAATGCAAATTTAATGCCATCAATAATGCATTAAATTCTGCCAATGCCTAATTGCCATGCGATGATCGTCGTCTCATTGACTTCTTCTATCTCTGGCTCTATTGCTCATCCCGCAGGACTGGGATTCATGCCTCCCTCTGGAGTCATGTCTCCACATCTTGGCTGACAATATTGATGATTTAGTACGAGTTGGCTGTTGTGGTTGTGTTGTTGTCATGGCACCACAGGCGTAATTAGACAAGCATTGTGCAAAAGCGTTAATTAAAAACCACACAAAAACTTGCAACTGCCATTTGTCGACACTGTGGCAAGCTGCAAGCTGCTCATGTTGCTGTTGCCAGCTGTGCCAGCCATGATTCCATCCATGACGCTACCTTCGTAATGAGCCCGCGCATCGATTGCGTAAGATCAACGGATGCTTCACTGAAAACATGGCCATAAACATTAGGGGAAAGAGGTGTACGAGGGGGGGAGTCATTGGCACAGACACTTGGCAAATAATTTCCTTTGAATGGATGAATGGATCTCTCATGCGTATTTATGAGACAACGTTGTTTTCTCCTCACTCACTGCTGACAGCATAGCGTGATTGTATTAATTTTAGCTTGACTTTAACGCCAGCTGATGAGAAAGGATGTGTCACGATGCCACAGCAGAATGTAACTATAATTAGGAAATATTTTATATAAATAATATGAATAATCTGTGTTAATAATGAACGATTGAGTTTTATGAGATCGTCAAAGGTTCTTTCATATTTAAATTCAGATTAAGTTTTTTATCCTCTTTTTTATCCTCTCAGTTCTTATTAATTTTACATATATTTAATTTATATTTATATATTTAATTTTACATATATTTCTTTAAATTAAGCACTAAAAAAAAGCTCTTTTGAGGTAAATTAAGTTTTACCAAATAAAATCTTTTAATTATTGTGCTATTTATGAAAACATTTGTCACGAAGTGTTAACAGACAGTTGCTAGAGTTGTCGAGTAATATTTATTTTCTCGCGCCAATTACTTATTCATTTTTTTTCAGCTAAATAAAATCAATAATTATATAAATAAATTAAATTAAATAAATCAAAACGAAAAAAAAAATTAAAGACTTATTGTTCTGCAATAATTAACCTAAAAAAGTTGCTAAACAAAACCCTGGATAATATTATCTTATTAATCTGAGAAGGTGTCAACCCTTAGCCTAGTTCGAAAAGGTTATGGAAAACGCTAAACGCTAAAACGCTGCGATTTCTGTGGCACCCCTGATACATATTAAAAAATAAAAAATAATAAATACACTGTGCCGATTTTTGCTGATCTCGATGAGTTGCTGGTTAATCTAAGATATTCTAGTATATGTTAGGAAAGTCAAGGGACTCAAGGAGTTAAGCGCATCAGGCGACTTACATTAAGCGGATCAGTTCCAAAAGGAAAACCGCAAAGTCAGAAGGATCGGCTCGTGCGATCACCTGCACAGCAGGCACTTGACCAAGATCAGTCGAGGACGAGGAGTATTCAAGTGAAGTGTCCTGAGTACTAAGCACAATGCGAATGGACAACAAACACTTCACTCGACAGCGACTCAAGTGTCTGACTTTGTGACATGAGAAATATGCGGCCATAAAATATGAAAGGTTCTTGAAAAAAGAAAGGTAAAGATGCGAGAAGAAAGGATTCTCGTGTTATTGTACAAAGGCCGAAAGAAGAAAATCCTTTTTTGCGAATTTGTGCCTGTGGACTGTGGAGCACTTGAACTTGATGGGAACATGAAGATCATTAAATCCTCTCGAGTGGCGAGTACATTAAAATGTTGCGCAGGACAACGCACGCATTAGTGTAATCCTTGAGGACACACCCACCAAAGGACGAGTCGAATAGTTGAATAGTTGAATGAATGAGAAAGGATCTTGACATGAATGAACTGCATTCATTGAGCAAAATGCATCTCTTTGAAATGCTCAGTGTCCTTTTTGAAGGGGTCGCAACAAAAGCGCAGCAGGTTGCAACGATCAAAAGGGATCTTAAGGGATCATGGGAATCCTTTTGGCCGAATTCTCGAGGCACAACAACATGCTTTAATCGCGCCGAGCAATAAAAATTAATAATAAACCAAGTGCCAACATGGCCGAGCCTTTTGTAAGGCATTAAATAAATTTAACAGCTCAATGACTTGTCGAAAGGTGCAGGCAATGTACAGTTGCCAGCGAGGGAACTGAAGGGGAGTTGAGTCTGGTCTGGTCTGGTCAGTGAAGCGCACTCTCTCAGGCATCCATATCTTAATTAGCAGACCAGAGCTTACATTAAACTTAATTATACCCTGTGTCCATTGAAAATGCGCAAAAAAGGGTATAATGGTTTTGTAATATAAATGTACTATGTATTCTTGAACGCGTCGATCTCAGATACTAAAAGAGCTAGAGTCTTTAAATTTGGTATGTAGGTTTCTGGCGACTAGAATCAAATAAAATGGGTTGTCAGATATTGATAGAACCACTTTATCATATAGCTGCCATATGAATGGACGGTCAAAATCCAGTCTTTTTTTTAAAAATTGTATTGTTCTTCTTGACGGACCAAATTTTCTTGATATCGATCTTCTGCATCATTTAGAATATGAACGTCAATCAATAATCAAGGTTTAGTATGAACATTTTTGCTCTTTCTGGGTTTGAGAATTTTCTATTCTCTTGAACATCGACACCAAATTTGGTTAAAGTCGGTGGACTATATCATTAAGCTCGCAGGTGGATAGGGTATCCTACAGTCGAGTACACTCACTGAGGTGTAGCCGCATCTCACCTCAGTGGTAGGCGAGCAAAGCGAGCAGGGGGCAGAGATCCCTTGTTTTTTTTATGGATTCTGCATAATTGCGGCGCCGCGGCGCTTGTTGTGGCAGGCAACAGCTTTCTGGTCTTCTTTGGCAAGTCCCAAAGCTGCTTGGACTCAATGTAATTAACAGTTTCAGTCGAGTGTCCAGCGGCGCATGCGCAGGAATTGCACTTCATTGCCAAGTTGCCTTAACTGAGCTGAACTGACCACCAAGGAGACTGGAGCATGATTATTACCTGCTGACTAATTCTAATTGAGACAGTTTCTAGTCTTTGTTGCTGCTGCCCATAAATAACAAGTCCTGTGCGATCCTGTAAACGAATTGTCCGTTTAACACTTAATCGCCCAAAATGCACGCTTCCAATTGTGAGGTCCTCTCTGACTCATTCATTCATTCATTCATTGGTGTCTATTCAAGCCATTCAACTATTCATTCATGATGGTGCTCCAGTCGCATAATGAAATTGTTGGCTGTCCGATTTGGGTTCAAAAACTGTAAGATTTATGTTCATGAATGTAAATGCCTTCTTCAAATCTTTTTTATTGGCTCGCAGCGCATTATATTCCATTGATTTGTTACCTCGCCAGGCTCTTTCATAAAAATTATTATCACACTTTATTTATCGCACTCTAAGAAATGCTCGGCTATTATACTGAACATCCCATTTCCAATCGCATTCCCACTTCTCTCTCTTTGCCCTTCCCATTTCCATTCGTGTCGCATCTCCAACGGTGCACAGCGAATCGAAAAAATTATTAAGCTGATTTTAATTGAGCCCCATGATCGCATTGATCGACACTCGTAAATCTAATTTAGAGCCCTTTTCCAGTGGAATTTCCAGCAACAACAATAAGATATACATACATATATACCTATAGCTGCTGTCTAATTATGCAACAAACCCACGACAATTGTTGTTGTTGTTTTGATTGAAATTTATTGCCAAAGCATTCTCGATTTGTCGTTTCCCTTTGCACTGGCGATCGCTAATCTTTCTTTTGGGCGTTGCCTACGATCTACAATATAATCGGTGTCCCCGTATCCCACAGCATAAATTACTTACAGGTCTCTCCCCCCCCCCCAATCCGTAAAACCCTTTCCCTCCACTTGTTCAACCTTCTTTGGTGGCTGCCAATTTTGGACCTCGCGTTATTAAAACTAGCTCGTTAAGTCGTTACAGATTCAAACTTATGATCATCTGATCGTGACTGCATCTGAATCTGTATTTGTATTTGTATCTGTATCTGTATCTGTATCTGTTGGAGCGTGTGTTATTTGAGCACAGATCATTTGTTAAATAAAAGTGAAAATTAGTTTGTTTGTCTACGAGACATTCAGCGTGATTTATTAACATTGTTCATTTGATAAGATATAAATTTAGATATGAGATTATGGTTGGGCGTGTGAGGAAAACAAGATTGTTCCACACAAAGTTTGGCATTGATTGAAGAAATAACTGCTTTAAATATTGTTTTGTGATTTGAAATGAATTAATTTTTAAGTTTAAGTTTAAGTTTTCAACACTGATTTAAAAAAAATTAAAATTATTTCTTTGCTCTTTAAGATAAGTACGATCAAAGCAATTTAAATTCAATATAAGTTCTCTGTTTTTGTTGAAGAATCTCTACAAAATGTCTCAACTAGTAAAACATTTTTCGTCTGTCCTTCAATTTCAAACTAAATAAGTGATTTTGTGAAAAAAAGAATCATTCAAATTAAAAAATGTTGGTTTTAACATGTATCTTTAAAGTTTATTTAGGATATTATTGTTATACAAGCATTTGATTCCAATGAAATAACTATTATAGAGCCCAGATAATCTAAATATTTGCGGGAAAAAATCGAATTTAACTCAGGAAATTCCGAGGCTACCTAACTTTGACACCGCTTGAGATTGATTTTATTCCGGAATCTTGGATCTTTTTTCTGTGCACTTGTGTTTTTTTTATAATTTATTTATATAATGAATTCTTCGTTAGCGTTTTATGGCTTTATAGCACAATTGATATCTCGCCGACAGCTTGTTGTCAATTTCCATTTTCTGCTCCCCATGGGACCATGAAAATGCTCATCAATGTGGCCCAAATTAGTCGGCAAGCTGCCAAAACGTTTAGTACAAGGCTCTCGCCAGCCCCACAGTGGCAACTGGATGTGGCGGTGGATGTGGCGGTGGATGTGGCGGTGGATGTGGCAGTGTCAGCTTTCTGGTTGCAGGTTCAAAACAAAGAAAACAACAAAAACACGGGAAGCAAAATGAGGAGAAAAAAAGCTGCTGCTGCTGCAAACATTTGTTCATTTGTCATTCAGGACTGTTGCCGTTGACATACATTTGTGCACTTTGTGGCAAGGCAGCGTCTTCGTGGTTGCACATTGCGCAATAAAAGAGACGCTGCTGCAACAACAAAAAAGCGAGAGAAAAAAAGCTGCTGCAACAATTGAGGAGAATCCATCATTAATAAGCCCTAAAGTGGCCGCTGGCTGTTGGCTGTTTGGTTGATGGCTGCTGATGTTACCCGGTAGCCTCTCCAGGCGGGCAATAAAAACAAAAGCCAAAATGGGCAATGAGAAGGAAGCAGAAACACATCGCCATCGAATGTCCAACATGTGCACTTGCCGATGTTGCTGCTTGCAACCTGCAGCAGCAGCAACAAAAAGCCAAACCGCTTTAGGCCATTTAAGGCAACGCAATTAATTATTTTTTAACTGTTTTGTCATTTCGGAATGCAAGCAGCAGCCATCGTTGGCCATCGATTGGCCATCTCCTCCTGCAGCCTTCCTCCCCCTCTCAATCCTCCAACCTTCCTTGTGGTAAGGACTTTGACATGGCCGGTGCAGCTTTCGCTCGTTTGATCGCTTGATCGATTGATCGATTGATTGCTGAAAACGACAAAAAAAAAAACACTCAACTGAGATTGTAAAATGCGCTTGCAACAAGCCGTTGCGTTAATTTGCCGCCGATTGGCGACAGCTGGAAAATAAAATAAAATAAAAGTAGAAAGTTTTCTGCGAAATGCAAATAAATGTCAAAACAACAAAATTCATTGTCTTAATTTTAATAAATAATATGAACAAATTAAAACAAGCAGCAGCCACTTGTCAGACAAGAATAACAACAACAACAACAACGGCAATAATTTTAATAAATGCGATATTCATAAATTGTTGTTAAAACAACCTCCAAGTTGGCTAACTGTCTGTCTGTCTGTCTGTCTGTCCAACTGGCTGGCAAGCTTATTTGCTTTGTCTGTTTTGATTATAAAAAGCATTCAGCTTTAATTTGTCAATTTCTTAATTGGCGTTTCGTGCGTTCCACTTCATAAACGCTCGTGTTCCAATAAGTTGTCGTTGTCTCTCTCTCTCTCTTTCTTTCTCTCTACTATCACTGTCTCTGTTTTGCAACAATATCTGTGTCTCTGCTGATCATTGATTTGGTCGTCTCTGTCGTTTGCTGCTCATTGATAGAAGAATTTTAACAAGCTACGGTGTTTTGGAATTTCGTACGTGAAGAATCCAAAAATGTTTTACGCAATTAAAGAATCTGATAAAATGTCTACAAGCGGCGGCGTTGGCAGAGATTCGAGAGAATCGAGACTCAAAGCTCAACTTGCAACAAAAAAAACTCTGTCACGGCACAACTTCTGACTTCAGCCCCATCTCCAGCTCCAACTCCTTCTCCAACTCCTGCTCATCTCCAACTCTCCGCATTCTCTATATATCGATCACAGTTTGCCAGCCTTGAACGTGGCCCGCACCGGCGGTAAATATGACAAATTTCGCTAAAGCAAAAAAAGATACAATATATATGTATCTGTATCTGTATCTGTGTGTTTGTATCTTACAAGACAAAATCAGAAGCCCAGGCACATCAATATCGATCGTCTGGCTCTCAGGCAAAGTGTCGCCTGTCTCTGTCTCTGAGTGTGTATGTGTGTGTGTGTGTGTGTGTGTGTGTGTATCTCTGTGTGTGTTGTTGTGGCACAAACCAATTAAGCCGAGATTAATTGGCCATGTCAAGTGGCGTAATCGAGCGCGAACACAAGTTTGACATTTCATAATTATTTCAACTGCTCCGATCGGAATCGGACTCTGAGATTCTTCTCTCGTTTGATGATCGATCATTCGTTTCATCTCTCTCTCTCTTCCTCAATGTATATTCGTGTGTTTTATAGAGTTGTTATGGGATAGTTCAAATATCCAATTGTTATTTTGATGTGTTGATCTCATGTGATAACGCCATGGGACTTCAGTTTATTTAAATGTTGCTACAATTATGCTGTCAGTTTGAGCTGAAGGAAATAAATGTAAGGAATGCACACTGAGCTAATGATTTATCGAGATTAGCTTGTCTAAGTTGTTGATATTTTACAGATCCAGCGATTCAAGTTTAAACTTATTAATATCAGGGGTGCCATAGAAATCGCAAGCGAAGTAGAATTCCGCAGATAGCAATTCCGCACGGAAATTTCCGAGGTGCCACAGAACTTCGAGAGACTTAATTTTTTTTTAGCATTTTCACCAACCTTTTCGAACTAGGCTGCTCAGATTAAATCACCCAAGGGTTTGATTAGCAACTTTTTCTAGTTTATCATTGCAGAGCAATAAGCTTTTATTTTTTTTCTAATTTAATTATCATAATTTAATTTATTTATGTAAGAAATGATTTTGTTTAGCTTAAAAAATATTTAAAAGTAACTGGCGCAAGAAAATAAAAGTTACTCGACAACTCTAGCAATTGTATGCTGGCAACTCTTTGTGAAAAATGTTTTCACAAATTGCACAATAAGTTAAAGGTTTTTTTCAATTAAACTTGATTTACCTCAAGTTTAATGCTTAAATTAAAGAAAACTGAAGTAGTTCCATATATTTTTTTTAAATACCTTACTTCGAATTCTGACTTCGAAAATCTAAATCGGACTAGGTGGCAGCATCGGACGCCAGCGGATTTAGCGCTAGTTCGTTCCGCGCAAAATTATTCTGCGAATTGAGCTGTGGCACAGCGACATGAAATTGAAGTGAAATTAAAGTGAAAGCGATTTCTGTGGCACCCCTGATAAACAAATATTTTGTAAGGTACGTATTCAGGATATTATTGTTAAATTATCACAATAGGCGAAATGACATAGGAAACGACATTAAAAAAATAGTCTTAAAATCCATAAACACGTGAATTCACTAAAAAAATTCTTATTGATCACCGATATCTAAAATACAGGCGGAGATGAAATTGAAAAATCGAGCTTAAGTCAATTAGTTCGTACTCGTTTTTAAAATTCAGAGATAACCATTTTGGATCGATTTTGTGCAGGAGTTCCAAATTTATTTTCTGTGTACGATTTGAAAGCCATTCAATTATCACTGTGCCAGTGAACGAGTTTTTGATTCTCTGTCAACTGCAAAAGTTCAACTTTCTCTGCACACACTGTACAGTCTGCACGCCCACGCGGATCGCACTCTTTATCAACTCCACCCACTCCCACTGCCGATCCACTCAACGTAATCCACCAGAATTCCAAGTCTCCAGTCTCATTTTGGAGCTAATTTGACAACAATTTACTGTAATCACAATCGATTCGTGTTTGCCAATTTTTTAATTGTTTTCAATCCTCTTTTGGGGGCACTGCCACCAAGGGGAGCCACAATACACGATCAGGTAATTTACGATGCCCTCATGGCGATTGCATTGCCCAAGCTCATGACACCAGGAACTCGATAAGACGACAACTGGGGAACTGAAGAGCTCAGGAATCGAGTAAGTAAACCAAACAAACGAACTCCATTAGCAGCTCTTTCCTGTACGTTGTTGTGTGTTTGGTTCGTGCGAACTTCTAGGAATTATGTTGTTCCAATTAAAATAAAAATTAAAATAAAAATAAAAGCAAACTGACTTAAACTCAGACGCTGCCAGAATCGACACTTGGCGACCCAACGATTGTCCCCTTTGTTTTTGTTGCTGTTGCTGTTGTTGTATCGATTTGTGAAATGGTCGCTCCCATTGATTTCAGATGTCCACGTTGGAGCTGCAACTGGAACTGGAGTTGTGACTACACAGAAATAAAATAAGTCCTAAACGATATCAAAAGTTCGAGATTTCTAAAATTAAAAATTGATTCAAGTACGATTTTTTATAATATCCTGAATACTTTTACTATACTTTTTAGTTTTGAAATATATTCTAAAATTAAGAATTGTAAACTCAAATATTAGATTGAGTTTTTTCCTGTGTATGACTGTGACTGGCGCTGATTTCCATTTCCATTTAACCTGCTGCACCGTCTTAGCGAGGATCGACTTTCAGGCTGCACCCAGCAACCGTGCCCCTTACCGTTCCCCTTCCCAATTCCAATGCCTTTTCATTGCTTCGCGCAAGATACAAATCGTGGTTTCTTCGACTCCGACTGCCTGCTTACCTTAAAACGACTTTAATATGTAAATTCGATTTCGGAAGCCAAAGTAATTAATACTAGAATGCGGAGTGAAGAGCTGAGGAGCTGCAGAGCTGCAGAGAGTGGTGCCGAGTGGTGCCGAGTGGTGCCGAGTGGTGCAGCAGGCAAACTGAATTTAAAATTAATCCAAACAAACGGATAAAAGAGCAAAAGCCAAACACAAATGTTAATTTGCCTGCTCGACTGGCGCTGGAGTTGATGTTGAAGTTGGAGTTGGAATTGGAATTGGAATGAGACTTCGAGTTGGAGTCGCAGGAAGCAACGAGCAAAAGGTGAGAAGATTTTCAACATTGACTCGATTATGCCAGAAATTTATGGTGGCCAGGGTTACAAGCGAGAGATCCCTTCGATTGGGGACTGGTTGTTGGCCATTCAAATAAAAATTATGCTTGACATATTGGTATAACTTTTGTTTTTAATTATGAATGACATTGTGGCAACGCAGACAACGCTCGTGTGGTCTGTCACAGTGCCTGCTGTGAAATCAGAGCTACAGCTTTAACTTCCAAACTCTTCAGAGCCATAGTCACATTTTGAGATAAAGATCTCTCACACACACACTTACACATACAGAGAGAGTCACATCGTCATCGTCATCGTGTGTTGTGTGTTGTGTTGTGGCTGTTCCATAATGAAACTCATTGATGTAGGTAAATTATCGCTCGGTTCTTAACGTCGTGTTTTCGTGTTTTTTAATTGGACTTTGGGAATTTAGTGAAAAATGCTAATTAGTTGAAGGGCTCAGCACAGCTCTTCTCTTCCCTGCTCTTCTCTTTCCTTTCCTTTCTTCAACTCTGCTGCGGATTGCATTTCATTGATAATGCGAGTGAGTATATTGGGAAAAATCAAGAAGCAACAGCCACAAAATCACTGAGATTTACCTTATGTTTAACTATGGGCATTTGCCTCTCTCTCTCTACAATCCAATGCTATCCTATCCTATCTATCTATAAAATTAGATTAGCAGTTAATTGGTTAATGTGCAGCCAGCAACGTTTGTTAATTGATTCTTGGAAAAGCGTTGAGTTGAGTTCACTCTGAAGAATCTTGTTTTAATTAACAACTATTTAAGCGATCCACTCGCATCGCTTCCGACTCTGACTCTGACTCTGATTCTGTTTCTGACTGGCTGTTGCATGTTCTTCTTTAAATTGGCAGCATAAAATTATCGTTTGGCTTTTATGATTTGATGTACAACGTTTGTCACTGACAACTCTCGGGTCATTTTATATCACGCATACGCACGAGTCTCCAAGAGGAGAGGCAGTTAATTCACTGGATGGCGTGCACAGTAGCCACATTTTCCGTTTTCTGTTTTCCTTTTATTTTATTTTACTTTTCTGATGTTTAAAGTTTGCTCCCAGCTGCGCTCATTTGTCTACCATATCTCAAAATGTTGATTCGAAGACTTAACTGATTTCATAAGCCCGATTTGACCTTTAAAATGCTTATAATTTTATGCGAGGCCTTTGCTTTTGTATCCATTGTTGATTTTCAGTTCACTAGCATTTGTTATCACATGCTGCTCAGATCTTACTGATAAGACAGACAAGCAAAGACGATGCTCGTAAAACTTCTTGGGCATATGAGTATAGTTTTCCTTTCATTTAAATCAACTATAAACATAAACAGCGCAGCAAATTGGGTCAGCCATCAATGATTGCATCTCTCATATAAATACAGATACCGATACAAATGCAAACAGATCGATAAATTCTCTAACAAAATGATATTGCCACTTGGCTGAGTCGCTGGCTGCCACAAATCGTGCCACGTTCAACACAATCAACATATGGGCGACTCTCGGCAGATCCCAAAAGCTGCCTCGGCACTTCAGAACATGTTGTAGGTTGTCTGGCTGCCTTGTAACCCGATAGTTTTGTAGTTTTGTGGTAGCGCACCCATAAATTGCGACCCCAGAGTTGCGTCCCAGCGCATCAGGTGTTAAGCGGGCAATGGAGCGTTATTTTGATGCTCGTATACCCTCAACAATATGTGGGATACTTTGAAACTGCCATCGACTTGAAGACTCGGTATTATTTCAGATATTACAGGAAAAAATAACAAAGAATTTTTTAAAATCTAAAAAACAGACTCAAATCTATAAAGAAGATCAAACTTATGATATGAGAAAGTTACTAAAGATTATAGAAACATTATCAAGAAAGGCAATATTTAAATGTATTCATTTAAATGTATAAAAATTTAAAAAAACTGAGCACGTTTTAAAGTTTTAGTTGAATCTGTAAAATATAATTCAATTGGAAAAGTATATAGAATTTATCAAGAAGAAATTCAAAAGTTTGAGTATTTTTTACATCATTATATGCAATTTTAACTTAGTGAGAAAGTTATAGTAAGAAGAAATAAAGGAAATAATTTTCCATGGAATAAAAAAGTAATTTAATTATTATATTATATAATAATAAAGTAAATTAATAATTAATTTTAATTTTAAATGAAAATACAATAAGATGTTAGTTGTATTAGTGTTATATATAAATATTTATTTCAATATTATTATTTTATATTATTTCAATTTATTCATTTAAAATTATTTAAATTTTGTCAACAATTTTCAGATTTGCAAACAACCTAAAAGAATGCTATACGCCGTGAATGGTAGAGTATTACATTTTTTCTACATCTATATATATTTTTTTACTTGTTTATTTCTGTGTGTTTGTGTCTCAAAAAAGTTGATTTTTTACAGTTGTTGCTCGCTCGCAGTTTTGTAGTTGTTGCTGCTGCTGTTGTTGCTGTTGTTGTTGTAGTTTGTTTGCTGGCATTATTTATTGCACGAAAGTCATTCCTTTTAATAGTCATGCAAATTAATTTTGCTCATTTGTACAACAATAAAAATGTTAACTAATTAATTTTGATTGAAATTTGCATGCAAAGAGCGAAAATCAATTTGCACGCGGTGTTCTGTTCGTTGAAGATCGCTGAGCTCCGATAACTCTGCGTCTATTAGCATGTTGTTATTTTATTTCATTTTATTTTAGTTGTTGCTCTGTATTTAGTTGTTGTTGCTGTTGTATTAGTTGTAGTTATGGTTGTTGCTGCTTCTTGTGGAATTTTTAAATTTCATTGCATTCCAAAGCGAAATTATATCGAATCGAGCGATAAAAGGCAGATACACAACATTAAATAAGCAAGAGCGTTAATAAGGAGAGTTAACGACTGGAGGATACCCTGTAGACTGAGAACTGAAATTATAATATGCAAAATGTTTGGAAAAAGCGATCATATAAGTTGGGAAACATATAGTATGATAGAGATACATACTTGCTCACTTTTATTTTGAATTACGAAATGTATGAGTATAATCGGGCTGCTTATAAACAGTCATAAGCACATGACTATGGAATACCCTGTAAACAGACACTTGTGGCAGAATTGCTTCTTATTTTAAACATTACTAAGCCTGTCTTTATCCACTACATTCATTACACAAAATTTGAATAGCTGACAATACCACGCGCCATTTGGCAGCTGCTAAACAATAACCCATGTCTCAGATGGGATCTGCTCTGGAAACTGGGTAAGTGGAGTGTCTGTCTGTCGATGGGATGGTGCCACCTCCTGTGGCAAGTCGTTGGACAATGCCTGTCCAATTAGTGCGAATAATAAGTCGTTGATATGCGCATTTGGCAGACGGAAGTTATGCTAATTTGAATTTGCGACTACTTATAATATCTTTTTGAGCACTCGGCATATTCATGAGGAGCTAAAGGTAAAAGTTGTTCGTACTGATAACGATCCGCAAACGAAACTGAAAGCGAAAAACGGAATCTTTTAAAATATTAATGATAGAAAATTAAGCAGTATTTTGTCAACAAAGTTTTGCCTGGTTTTTGTTTTTGGTCTGAGCTGCAGGGGAAGACAGACAGACATTCGTTCTGCAGAGCTGTGGCAATGTATCTTGTATCTTTTCATCGTCTGTCTGTCTGTCTGTTTGTGTGTTTGTGTTGCCGGGTCGAAGACGTTGCGACTGACTTTGCCAATTATAAGCTAAAGACATTGAATTTCGCTTTATCGCGAATTTCGCTGGCCGAACGACAAAATAAAAGAGAGACTGCGAATAACATGGGAGGACTGAAGGCGGAGGACAGCTAAAGGAATATATATATCTCAAATTAGCCAACATTTTATATCTGTCAGCTACTGTTCTCCCTAATTAATAACAAGATGCCTTTTTAATTCCGTTTCGTGCGTTTTGCGCGCTGTTGCGCGTTTTAATTGCCCTCCATTGGACTGAAAGAAAGAACTCTTTGCCACTCCGAAACTGGAAACTGGATGCCCAGGTACCCAGAGGGGGGAATTGGAGGCGCCTTCTTGGCTCCCATAATTACAAATAGTTCCCGAGCTGTAAACTACCATTCTCAATATTACAAGTGCTATTATTAGGTACCATAATTATATTTGAAAGCTAATGAAATTCATAAATTTGTTGCTCTAAACTTAAAAGGGTATGATGAAGTTGTTCAAATATGTGTAACTGGCTGAAGGACACACCATATGAATTAACTATCAAGATCACAGTCTCAATGACTTTAACGTTCAAAAGAGCTGCCAATTTTGGTATGTAGGCTCTCACATACCTTGAACAGTTTTAGTTAGTTTATGATATCAGATATGTCTATTCACTACAAAAAAAAAAAAAAAGAGTAGATAAAAATAATTACTTTGTGTCCGTGTGGTTATAAGATTTAATTGTAGCTTCGTTTAGGCTTTTATTCTATTGTAATATCTATCCTAATTTAATGTTTGTAATTTTACATGTACTTGTAATTTAGTATCGTAAATAAATAAAAAATAAATTAGAAATAACTTGAAAGTTTAAGTATAACAAAGTTCTTTCTGATTTAATCTAGCATTTTATGTTTCATTTATCTTTTCTTTTAATATATGCAAAGTTCTTTCTGATTAATTCTGTCATTTTGTGATTCTTTCATTCATTCTTATCATTCTTTATAAGATGCCCATAGATTAGCACTGAATATTTAGATCATTAAAAGACACACAAAATCGACAGTTTGGACATGTCTTGTGATTATCAATCGATGGACCTGTGCGAATTATAATAAACACTCGATTCCAATGACACTAAATTGACGTAAATTAGATCAGATGGTCATGACCAGATGTAACTGCCGACGGCTGCCAGTCTGATGGCTTCTACTGCTACAGTCTTGGCCAAGTTAACAGTCGCTCTTCTTGCCGTTGCTCTTGTTGTTGTTGCTGTTGCTGTTATTATGGTTGTTGTCGTTTTGTAAAACCCATTCAGATGTTCAGCTCAAGTGTTACTGACCATAACTCAAGCCAGGACAGGCATTTTAGCCAATATTTAGCTGCCAGCGCCATACACTGGCCAAGTTTACAGTGTTCAGGCCGTGTTGAGTTTCCCCTTAAATGGCAAAACCAGTTTTTGGCCAGCAAGTTGTATCTGTGTATCTGTGTGTGTGTGTGTGTGTGTGTGTGTGTCTCTGTCCGTGTTTTAACCACGAAAACTTGTTTCAATCAAGTCGATCGAGGTAACGCCTCTAACATCGGTAGGTGGAGCTTTTGGCCCCTCTCAGGCGACCCAAAGATGGTGGTGACTGCTTTTAAAAATGGTGGTCACGCTATTAGCGATCGAATTTATGGAATTATTTCATTGTTCTAGGAATTTGAATGCCCGACACGGACTGCTAAAAATGGTGTTTGTGCCACAATGGCTGCAAAATTGATATATGTATTGGCCCCGGACCCGGACAGGGCCTGGCCCAGCTCATATTTATTGGATGATTCAAACAATTGCCAAGTGCAGGATGTGGCCAAGCTGCCAGCCAGTTGGCCAGTTGGCCACTTGGCCAGTCAGACAGTGGACTGCCGTCAGTTTGATATCTTCATTATGCAGCTTGACTCTTGGACTCTTGGTCTGTTGCCTGTTGCCTCCTGTTGGCGTTTTTTCTTACAAATTGGCTGTGCAAAATGCTGATTTAATATTTTTAGCCAGAGCCAGTTGTTGCCAATTAAGATTGGCTGCTTCTTTTTTTGGAAGAACCTCACGTCCAAAACATTGGCATAATTGGTTTGCCAGCATAAAAATCACATGAATTGCATTTCCGCTCAATGGCAATTAAATGTTATTGCTGAATGTGTTTTCTGGAGTTCTGGTTATCCTTGTGAATACTGTGAATACTGTGAATACGAGTGCAACTAAATGGAGTACCCAATGTCCAGATCTGTTGACGAGCACCATGAAAGTTCCATAACTTGTTGGACGTCTTGTCATTAAATGCTTGAACAAAATTATCTTGTTAAAATTACAAATAACACGAACATGAAGTAATAAAAACGTAAGGAATGAATAATGTGCGCCACGTTAAATCGCCGCTGACTGACAATCCCGGCCAGCAGGCAACAAGCTGGCCAACAGCCAAATGGCCAATTGGTCAACTGATCAACTGGTCAACCTGTCGACCGGTTGTCCGCCTGCCTGTCTGTCTGTCTGTCTGTCTCACTGTCAGCCAGTCAGTCAGTCTGTGTCTTCATCCTATACTCGTATCTTCATCTGACTTCAACTGAAGCTGAACTCACTGCATTCTAAAATGACTTCATTTTACGAGTATGTGTCGATTTTTAGTACGCCCGGTTGCAGTTCTGTTTCTGTTTCAGTTTTTGTTTTATTTCTGCGCAGTTTCGTGAACTTTCCAAGTTAATTGCCAAGTGATTTGAGAGCTCTCTTAACGACTCAAATATTATCTTCTTATTTTTTATTATTAGCTTTTATTTTGTTACTCGAGCAGCAGTTGATAAATGTCGATTTAGTGGACATTGAAGTATCGTTTTAGCATCATTTTGTTGAGCTATTATAAATCAGCATTATTACAAATACCCTGTAGCAATCACCAGCGGACAAAAAAGAAGTGAACATATTTGTTATTAACATTAATAGTCAATTAGATCTAGGCATGTTTATTAGATGCACATGTATTAATTTTAAAGTCAACATTACGACTAGATATGTTCTTCAGATATTTTGTGCCTATCATCTTGATTAGTTAAATAAAACAGAAATTATGTTGTTTTTAATTTTGTTTTATTTTTAATTTTATCTGACATTCTAGCTCTACAATGATATCTTTATAAATTATCTGAAATCATCCCTTTTCCTCTTCCTTTCTAGAAATCCCTGACCTAACCTGACCCTGACTAACTCTAATACTTGTATTATTACTAATTATTACTACTTATACTTTTTGATCTGATTGGGTTTTTCTGGATTTTCCCCAATCTTCGCCATAAATGTTGGATAATTTTTAATATTTTTGAATACCCCGAGATTTTTAATTTTTTATCATTCCAGTTAAATTTAATTTTACTTATTTTTAATATTACTTAATTTTTACTTAATTTTTAACATTAATTTTGGTCAACTGTACTTTTTTGACACTAAATAAATAAATAAATAAATAGTGCTCTTCTCATAATATTAGTTTAGTTTTGATATGATTCTTACGCCATATATTTTTTTTTGGTTTTGTTTTTATTTATTTAATTTGTATTTTTTTTAATCTATTTTGATTTAATTTCATGCACCACTCAAAAGTAATTTTCGTTTTATTTAATATAAGGAAATATATGCTATATATAGCGGAGTAGAAATCATGCAGATAATAATTTAGACTCTAGATTACCCTGCACTGCGTGTCTACGATGTGCCTAAGGAAACTATTAAATACTGCTACTATTTATAGTTTTCCCCTCCGGCTAAACTACACCCATGATTTTTCTTTACGTAGCGTGTCTAAGTTTCTATATCGTCGTGACCGATTTGGGAGTCGCTGCCACTTGGTTTACGGTAAGCGGGCTTTAGACCAATGCCCTTCTTTCACTTTTTCCTTTGGCAATGGCTTTGGCTGTGTTTAGTGCATAGTTAAAGCTATTTTATGTCTTAATTAAAGTTTATAGCGCGTTTTTTTTAGGCGTCAAAAAAGAGTTTTTAAGTGCGCGTTTGGTTAGCCAGGTCAAACCGCCCGCCGGGCGAATACAGCCAAAGTTAAAGTTAAAGCCACAACAGCGATGGCTTCACTTGGCCAGCAATATCATCGACAATCATCCCAAATGAGTTTTGCTTTGGCCAGCAGCTTTAGCTCCAGCTTCAACTGCGGATCTGGGCTCCAACTTAGGTTCCAACTCCAACTTAGACTTACAAACATACATACATATGTGAGCATGTGAGTGTTGGCCATGTACAAATCGCTTGATTGGCTTGCACTTAATTGCCAATGGGTGTAACTCCCTTCCCTTCCCTTTCTCCTTCGGGCTGCCTTCCTGGCACCGACCATGCTGTTTTAAGTGAGGTCGTGTCTGTTTCTGCAGCAGCTCCTGCTAATAGGCAATTAAGTTTCGAGTGCTACCTGCCATTTTGTGCTGAAACCAAGACCACGTCCAACGACTAATGGCATCGCACAGCCAGGTTAAAGTTCAATGCAGTTCCACATACGAGTAAGCACAATACTTTAAAAGCGGACGAGCTTACAGCCTTACAGCTGCTTTCAAAATATTTAGCTGCTTCCTCAACCGCAAGAATATGTATAGTTTCATACATAATATTCATGTATTTTTCATTTAGAATATATAGTATTTCAATCTCTTGAAAATATGAGTTTCTGAAAATTGAGCTTACGAAAATAATTCGAACTTAAAACAAGTGGGAAAGGCTATAGTCGAGCTCCCGTCTATAGGACACCCGTTACTTATTTAAATAAATTTAAAATATTTTTTATTGCATGCTTTTAGGCACTTACATTGCTTGAAACTTAAATCAGCCATTACCACCTTTTTATTTGTCCGATCTTGTTGCGTTTAAGTGGGATGATAGCTTTAATTAATTACCAAAAAATACGTTATATTCGTTATGTTATGTGGTGGATTTTCACGATTTGCGGAGACGGGAAAGGGCGTGGCAAAAATTTTAAATAAGCTTGACTTGAGGGACTTGTAGAAGTCTGTATGTTAAATATGGTTGCTCTAGCTCTTATAGTCTCTGAGATCTAGGCCCTCACTCAGACGGACATGGCTATATCGACTCGGCTGTTGATGCTGATCAAGAATATATATATTTTATAGGGTCGGAGATGCTTCCTTCTTCCTGTTACATACATTGCAACGAATACAATATCCCCTTTTACTTATTTTTTAAGTAACAGGTGTAAAAAAGAGTGTTGTGTTGAAAAAAAAATTAAATTTTTTAAGTGAAAAAAAATTAGATGAAGAATCAAATAAGAGGCCAAACAATGATAAAGGTTACATTCTGCAAGAATATCGATTAAGGTTAGAAAATGGTATGAGAGTTGTTTAAAAAGTGTCGAGGGGTAAATATGGAAAGGGTGAACAGTGTTGAAAAAATTAAAATTTTCACGTGAATTTAATTCGGATGCAGTATTAAATTAAATGCCAAACAAATAGAAAATTTACATTCCGCAGGGAAATCAAATAAGTTTTGAAAAAGTTGCGGGAGAGGCAATGGGAGAGTATGTACAAAATGGACAGTGTTGGAAAAAATCAAATTTTTCAAATAATTAAAATTTCGATGAAGAATCATTTTTGAGGTCAAATTGAGATAAAATTTCTGTAAGAATTATGTTTTTCAGAAATCAGAATTTCTTATTGTCACATCACTGTGATTCAAAAGCTACATACAGTCAAGACTCAATACTTTCTACCGCATTAAGCTGCAATTCCTTTCGCTCGACTCCCTCCTTTGCCATGAAGCCCTGCACGCATTGCGTAATTGGGTGCACTTCCGTTGCGAGCTCATGATTCGAATGGCGGATCGTTGGATCGTTGGATCGTCGCAGTTATTACCGTTGCTGTTGTCGCCGCTTCCGAGGCAGCTTTCTTCATATTTTGAATGCTTGAGTATTTAATTGCGTATACGCCGCTTGTAACGGTCGTTGGGCAAAACGTCTTAATTAACTCGTTTGCAGTGCGCCTTTTCTTGGTCGGTTTTTATTGCCCCTCTCACTGCAATTATTATGATTACTTATTACTGCTGCCTTTTGTTTCGTTCCGTTTCGTTTTGCTTTGTTTGTAAGTAGTTTTTTTTTCTTCTTATTATATTGTTTTTTGTTTTGTTGCTGACGCCGCGTCGGCAATTTAATGGCGGCGCAACCAATTGCAAATATTTTCCAAATTGTATTGTGCATTTCATATTTTCAAGTTATTTTCCAAAGGTTGCACATCCTTTTGAAAGCCGCCGATCGCCGCCGACCGATTGCTTAGCTTATTGTCACAAATTAAGCGAGCTCCAGTCGAGATCTGAGCAGCTGGCCAGCAGCCCCAGAGCCGACTTAATGCGCCTGCAAATTGGCAGCCCCCGGCACTCGGTGCTGGCTCTCTGTTATTTGGACCAATAAAATTACGAGGCTGCATTAAACCACTGCCTAACACCATATAATTTCGATGGCCTCCAGTGGCGATCGTTGAGCGGTCGAATGGAAAAAACTCATTGAGTTGTTAGACTCGTACATCGGAAACAAATCCAACATTCAGGATTAAGTTTAAACCCAAGCGAGTGCGATAAATTGAAGTAAGATTTTTCAATTCCTGCTTCGTAAATATATTGAATATCGGCGCTCTATAATAATATATTTATTAAGCAGAAGAATATTATTTTCTGTGTACTCGTAGAAGAAATCGCTGTAGTGCTTTCATAAATCTTAAGCTCTGGCAAAAATTCCATCAATATGCAAAATTTTTCAATTAAAATTGCCCAGCCAAATGGCAGGTGGGACACCATATACAAAAGCCAAAGATAACTTCACCACATGCACAGATGACAAACACAACAGCAGCACAATAAACAAAGCATCGACTTTAAAATACCCGTACCAGAGTAAAATGAATAACAAAGTGGTTTTAATTACCAGTTTATAGATTCAATTTACTTCAAGTTGACTAGTTTTGTTTTCATTAACGTGTTTTATAGATTTAAGTGGAGTATGCCCTTGTTTCCATTTGGGTGCAGGTATTAAAATCAAGAGCAAACACAAACACACGAAGCGGCAATCGGCGTCAATTTATGTGCAGGCAGCGCCATTTTCACTTCATTGTATCGCGACCAACGTCAGACAGCAAAAAATTAATAAAAAGTCAAGTAAAAAATGGAGCAACAATAAAACAGAAATGGCATAAAAAGAGAAAAAAAAGGGGAAAAGTGGAGAGAACGAAGAAGGCGTTGTGAGAGAACAACAACAATGGCATCAGCAGGAGAAACAACAACTGACAGGAAATTAGTTTCCATTTTTTGATGAATGCTTCGACAGGATTGCTGTGTTGATGCTGCGATGTGTCTTTTTTTTTCTCTCTCCTGACAACTCTTCCTGTTGGGGCAGAGGGTTGAGAGTTGGGTCCCAACTGGAGCTGGGGGACATGGGATGGAAGGATCGTCAGTCTGGGCATAAATTGCCAACGATGTGACAACTGCTAGCCACGCTTCACTCTAACAACACACACACACACACTTTAGTAAAAAGTGAAGCCAAAAATAAAAAAGTAAAAAGGAATTGCTGGCACTTCCTTTGATTCATTCATTCAACAATAAAATATTAACAGCGAGTAAATAAAGCGAGAGAAAGCAATCATCGTATAGTCGATGTCTGGTTACTCTTGAGTGTCCTGCTGTCAATAAACAATATCCTGCAGGTAAAAGGATGCGCATAAAAAAATTTAAATTACTTTAAAAATAATAATGATATATTTGTTTTAGAGAAATCGTATTAGTAAGTAAAAAGTATACACGTAAGTTTGATTGAATTTCAGAACAAAATATCATTTTATTTAGGATTTGGCTTCCAAATTTATTTACTCATTATTTATGTACTCAACTGCAAATAAGCAACGATTTTTTAAATAAAAATATGTTAAATTAACCTGTCTAATTGTCAAATAAAATTGTCGAGTTAAAATACCTGAAAGTCGATCTAGCAAAAATCGAGTTTTCCATGCTAGTATAAGCCAATTTTGTTCACCCTTAATAAGCTTAAAAGAAATGATGGATTTTAAAACTAAACACATTAATTGCCAGCTTTGTCAACCGATAAAAACAATAAATAATCCCGATATGAAAGCGGACTTAGTTTCTTCGTTTCCTGGAAATTTAGTCAGAGCTTTGGGACTTGACTAATATAGATATTCATATCTGCAGAGTCCATATATTTGAAGGTTCATTCAAATCGCATAAAGTTGTTCGCCTGTCATGTATTTGGACTCGTATCATATCATAAATTGCACCATGTGTTGTCCCAAAAAACAAATTAACAAATTAAAGAAGCGGGTGTCGTTAAATGTTCAGTTAAATTGCTCGAATTTCATGTCACAAAACTTTGATTTATTTGCTCAAAGACGCGCTGGCATTTAAATGCGCTTTTGATTTACAAATAACAAATAAATGTTATGATGAGTGGGATCTTTGGTATGCCGCCGGCAGCTGGAGATGTTTTTACGGGATTGGGAATGGGGATTGGGAATGGGGAATGGGGAATGGGCATGACTATAGAATCATGGCCTGGTGTTGGCCTTGTTGGTTACGCTCGTAAAATGCCAACTAAGCGTTGAGAGCCCAAATGCTGAACGTTGATTAAAACATCTTCTGCATAGAGTTATGATCCAACTGTGTGTCTCAATGTGTGTGTGTGTGTCCACTTAATAGCCCATTAAACGACTTGGCAGCTGGAATTATGGATGCCTTCACAGCCACAGCCACAGTCACAGCATCAATGCCAGGCGGGAGGCTTTCACATCTAGCGAGAAACAATAAATCCTTATTAAATGCACAGCGAGCCAAACTATTAACTGATTTTCTTTTGAATACGCATACAGATCATAAATCAACTTTACAGCCGCATCGCCAACTCTTTCTATTTTTTTCCGTTTTTCATTTTATTATTTTCTGATTTTTGGACTTTCGGGACATTTTAATTACTGCTTAAAATATTGATTTACTGTCCTTATAGGCAGAGAATAGCTGAATATTAGTACTTAACTGGAATATAATTATTTGACAAGTCAATAAAATGATTGGGAATTAATTTGATATCTATGTTAAATGCATTTAATGGGACCGAACTTATTAAGATTATTTCACGTGTTTTAAAATGATTATTCAATTTAATCAGAATTAGATGAATTATAAAATTAACAATATATAATTTAATAAAACAGGTTAAAGAAATTCTCTTCCGAAAAGTTTTGCCGAATGTGAAAACTGAAACAGGCCTGTAATTAAATCAAATTAAAACTGAAAGGACAAGAGAAATATTGAAATAAAAATGTAAGTACTGATGTATTCATAAAATTTATATTTTAATAAAAAGTTAAAATAAATAAATAATAGAGAAAGCGCATTATGAATGTCTCTTATTTAGTTATCGTATTTCCTCCCAAAGCTGATCGTCAGCTCGATAGAAACTTGTGTATTTTAACTAATGTTATTAGTCGAAACAATATTTTGTTGCAATACTAATCAGTATTTACAGACAGGAATCTTGAACGATCGCCCATAGATAATGTTGTTGTTGAAGTGGTAACAAACTCATTTGTTAATTATGTTGCCTGGAACAAGGAATTGCGGAATAATTATGCCACGATCAGTAACACGATCAAAGGCCAGGTTAAAGCCAAGCTAAAGCCAAAGCCAAAGCCAAAGTAAACGGTGAGCATGCTAAAACCTTTGCCTTTTAGCAGCGATCACTAAATACTTGGCCTTAGCCTGGTCTAAACGATCGTGAAAATCAAAACAACATAATCATAAAATGCGCAAACTAAACGTGGCGTTCCTGTTGCTGCTGCCTTGTTTGTTGTTGTTGTTGTACTTAAAGTTGTTTATGTTGCTGTTGTTGTTGTTGTTGTTGTTCATTGGTCTCTGCGTCTAAATGGCACTTGGCCCAAGTCTAAAGCGTTGACTCTGCCAGCGATAAGATCGTAAGCAACAACAACGACAACAACAACAGCTTGGACTTGGATCGACAGTAGTTCGCCTGGATGTGGCTGCCACAGTGCCTCACAAAATGCAGCGCTCGCTGCACTTTTTTTTTTTTTTTTTTATTATCGGCAGGATCGCGCGCTGGGCATGCAAATTTCCAATGGTAGCCCGGGTTGGGCTCAATGCTTAACGCATGCCGTAAATCACCAATCCGGCCAACAACAACAACAACAGCAACAACAACAACAACTGTAACCAGCAGCTGCAACGGCGGCAACAAATTTACAACAACTATGCCGTGCCTGGATTGCACGACGATCTGCTGGCCACATCCACATCCACATCCCCAACCTCAACTCTACTCCACATCCTCATCTACATCCTCATCCCCATCCCCATCTCCATCCTCATCCTCATCCAGCGAGTCATGAATCAGTTTTTCATAGCGCAACGCTTTTGTTTGGCGGCCTGGCGATAACTTCATTTTGCGGCTTAATATGCTTGTTGAAGCTCTCGTAAGTAGTTGTTGCCAGCATTGTTGTTGCTGTTGTCAGTTGTTGCATTGTTGTTGTTGCTGTTGCTGTTGTTGTTGCCAAAAGCGTGAACTCTGCAACACCTTGAGCATTTTTGTTGACACAACCTTCTGCTCGGGCAACACAACTGCCAGCCGGCAAGCATGATAATAATTTTCCCTAAGGCATTTGGCTGGCTCTTTTTTGTGCCTTCGGCTGTCGATTAAGCAGCGCGACAATTTTCCATAGTGTGCCTGATATCCCCTTCTCTCTCTCTCTTCTGTCTTCTCTCTCCTTCCAGCCTCTGCCACCCACTCAAGTCAAGAGCTGAGTGTTTTACAGCCGCTGGCACTTGCCTCTTGGCCAGCTCGAGTTGCAGTTGGACCTTACACTGGAAAAAATAAGTGCGGAATAAAATTAAAGTACAACTTTGAACTTCTTTTCCTTAAATATTTGGATTATCTGGAGGTCTGGTATTTTAGTTGTCATTTGATTCGCATATTTTAAGATTAAAAATTAAAATTTTAAGCTTGGATTTTCGAATAATTTGTTGTTTCTCTGTGTAAAGTTCGCGAGCCCATTCCCCACCCATTACCTCATCCGTTCCCATTCCCATTCCCGTTCCTGGCTGAGAGTCGTGAGCTGTCCTCACGATTTTCCACAGCACATGCTGCGTTCTACTTGAGGCCTGGCACTGTTTGTTTGTTGTCTTTGTTAGCCGTGGTAGCAGTTAGTTGCCTGCACTTACCACTAAGTTAAGATGTTTTGTCTTTCGGCTCAGACTGAGACTCAAGCTCAAGCTCCAGCTACAGCGAGGTGTATGCGCAATTATCGTGGACAGGCCAAACTAGCAGAGAGTCCCAAAGTCTCCGAGTCTCCGAGTCTCCTCCAACTCGCAGAGTCTTTGAGTCTGCCCTGACTTTGGTTGTGGAATGCTGCAAGTTAGTTTTTCTTTTTATTGATTTATGATTTGTTTAACACAAAGGCGCATTACAATGCCAACGAGTGGGTTTTACGTAGAATTTCCTGCCCGCTCATAAGCCATATCGCATGCATTTAAAAATTGTCTTTACCAAATTTGATGGCAGCCTTAAACTTCATGCCACATTTGGTCGGCAACAATAGTTGCAATCACTGGCCAGTTGGCCTGTTGGCCAGTTGGCTGTTGGCCAGTTGGTTGGCTGTCAGGCCGCTCTCCACTTTCAACACTCATAAACCAGGCTTAACTTAACATGAATGCAACTCAAATATCAAAATATTTTATATATGCATGACCAGCCGCTTCTCACTCTTTTCCCCTCCCTTTCTTTGCGCTCTTTTTGGCCATTGTTGTTGGGGATTTGGCCTCTACCTGGTTTGATTGCCAGCTTTGGATGTGTCTGCTCTGGTCTGGTCGGGTCTGGTCTGGTCCGGGACTAGTTGAGCACTTTCATGGCAGCCTGCACTGCACGCTGGCAATTTATTTACTAAATGTTGCAAAAATTAGACAACTGAATTAATTTTCATAGCGACAAAAAGCTTGAAATATTGTGATCACGGATTAAAGTCTGTAAATTGTTTGCCTTTTTTCGCTTAAATGAGTTCGTTAGCCAGCCTGAAAACTTGTCCTGCCGGAGAAAATCAACAACAGAGACTTGAATATTTTTGTTGCTCCCTGAAAACCTTGACTAATTCTCTCCGAGCATGACTGAAGCTTACCCTTTTCTGTGGCGGTGATCTAATGGTGTGGCATGATCATTAGGTCTGTCAATTTTCCCACTTCAAAATGCGCTGCTGAAGAAGTTCTATTGACATAAACCTATAGACCTGCCCCGCCCCATGACCAAAAAAATAATAGAAGAAAAGTGCCAACTAAGCATGAATTGTGATAAGTCAAATTGTAAACAAATCAACAAGAGACTGTGGCTCCAAGCTGTCTGGCATATTGGCCATATAGGGCTGGGCATGATCATCGCCAGACATCGGGTCTGACCAAAATACTCAGTTCTGGCCTTGGCTGTTGCATTGTTGATTGATTTATTGTGGCGATCTCCTCAGAAATAGTAATGATGAAAAATTAATTCTCGTCAATGGGCAATTGTAAGGCGATCGTGATGGAGTCGGAGTTGGAGTTGGAGATCGCGATCGCGATCACTTTTCAAATATTCAATTGAACCTTGAAGAAGTGATTTTCAATTGAATAAAATCTAAAATACACAATTGAAAAAGTTCTTTTCAAGTTCTTCAACAATTATTTATTGGTCTGCTTATCACTGACATTTTTATATTGTGTGTCTTTTGTTGATCGCACTTTCTTCTTTTGGGCTAATCATGGTTTATTGAAATTTCTATCATGGGAAAAAGACTCCAAGACAAAATGGCTTTGACAATCGCCGACCGTACAGTGTAAGAATCGGCTATAATTTACGAGTATAAACTGATTAGGCATTCATACGTGCAATGATTAATAACAAATGCAGCCAAACATTGTTAACCCCAGGTTAATTTGCGCTTTAATCAATTGGGTTCATTTACACCAGGCAACAACTCGTGAGCTGCCCTGGGGCTCCATCATTTGTTCTGCTTGATGACGCGATCAAAGATCGGACAACGATCCAACCAATCTTTCAACGATCCCAACACAGTCTGGGGCGGCTTGAAGTTTAAAGTCAAAACACTTGGGATGGGATAATTGCAAATTGAATTATTGCTGAAAAATATGTATATATTGAAAATTACTATATTTTGTGCTACAACACATTCAAATTGATGACTTGATTGATCGTACCCGGCCAAGTGTCTTGATTAAAGGAGTACCGCTCACGTTTCCAGCCGCGTCAACTCCCAATTCCATCTCTTTCCCCCATCCCCTCTTGTTGTCTCTCTTCACTTGTTGGCGGCGCTCGCTGAAATTAAGTTAAACAAATTTTATAACACCTTTTGGTCCGGCACAATCGCCACTTGTGGCACACACATGCGCCGCGGAATGCAATCAGTTTTTTACAAATGATGATGATGCTACAGGTAACCAGAGAAAGAGACAGAGAGAGAGAGAGAGAGAGCGAGAGCAACTGAGACTCGTAGATTACTCTCGTACTTAACCTCACTCACTTATAACAATAAACTAAATTGCACTTGGGTCCGCTCGACGTTCGATCTGAAACAAAGTGTGCTATAAGTATCTCGTAGTTACATCTCTGCAGTTGTTACGAGTAAAGTACCTTCCCCATCTTCCCTCCTCGCCTCTCTGTGTGTTTGAAGTCCGTTTCCAGGCTGAACAATGCGCACTGTGATTAAGTTGAACGCTCGCTGAAAGATCACAAAACATTGGACCGATCATTTTGATGCATTTCATGCGGCGGCAAAGCAGCCAAACGAGCCAAAGGGTTGATCAACTCGTTTCTTGCAAGTACTAAGGATTCTTTCATACAAATGTTCATAGTTAGTTTGGAATTCGCAACTAAAAAAAAATAAAATAATATAATCTTTTAAAGGATCTAACAAAAGCGATTCCTTTAAATTGATGCTGCATCTACATTTGGTTCAGTATGGAGACTTTAATTATTTCCTAAATATTTGATATTTTCCTATGAAATGTTAATAAAAAACTTAAGCTCTCATAACTTTGTCAAAAATTGTCAGATTTTCATGCAGAATATCAGTTTTTTTGACATCATAATTAATTTAGCCTATTTTAATTATTTGAAAAACTGTATTTATTTTCTATAGTATCGATTATATTAATACTTATACCTTTTCTATTCTTTGAAAACTTCAAGGTCCCATAACTTTCTACCCATGCAAAATATCAACTTATTCACTACTTTACCTCTAAGTTTATTCTGCATGTACATTTTTTTCATTTTAAAAATAGTGATTTTTTTTGAAGTTTTCGTTTTTTTTAATATTTATCCCTTATCATTTTATTAAAATTTTCGAGCACTCAGAACTTTGTCACTTTTTGATCGACTTACTTTTACTACGAAAAAAAAAACAAAAAAAATGGTATTGTATAAAATAATAAATACATTTTATTTTCAGTAAGAGAAAGAGTCAAAATACTTATCGATATCCGAATTTGTTTTAAGTACACTTAAGAGAACAATTATTTTTTATTGATAAGAATAATATTTTGAATATCTAGAATCATTTCGAAAACTTGACAATATTCTCTCAATTAAATTGGGAAAAATTACAAGCAACCCTCGCATGTCTTCGCATAATGATCGGCAATTTCAAAAACACCTCAAAAAAAACAAAAAAAATGGTATTGTATAAAATAATAAATACATTTTATTTTCAGTAAGAGAAAGAGTCAAAATACTTATCGATATCCGAATTTGTTTTAAGTACACTTAAGAGAACAATTATTTTTTATTGATAAGAATAATATTTTGAATATCTAGAATCATTTCGAAAACTTGACAATATTCTCTCAATTAAATTGGGAAAAATTACAAGCAACCCTCGCATGTCTTCGCATAATGATCGGCAATTTCAAAAACACCTCAAATGTCGATAACGATGACCGCGAGGGGGGCGGATTCAGGCCAGAGGCAGTTGGGCATCGACACCCGCGCTGATCAGTTGCCAGTTGGCCAGTTGCTGACTTGGCCAGTTGATCAGTTGACCAGTTGACTAGTTGGTCACTTGCTGTGCCTGGCCAGAGCCAGAGCCAGAGCCAGAGTTGGTTCGCAGTGGGTTATTTATCGTGAATTGAGTAGTTAAATTACTCAATTTTGATGAGGCTGCGATCAGCGGCAAGCTGGCCAAGATCAGCGTAGATCGTAGATCGAGTGCAGGATTTGGTTTGCTTTTGGATGCGAGTATGTGTGCACATCTTTAGCCAAACTGGTCAGATAAACCAGTCAATTATTTTTGCCAGACGCGGCTGTAAGAGATCTAATCAGCGGAAATGCACTTGGCCAACTCAACCGAGCTGAATTGAGGCTCATTGAGCTGCAATTAGCTGGCTCTTTCTGGCCGCTGATAGACAGAGGGCCAGGTCGCTTGCACTTTAATTAAAAGACGATAAATTTGCCAATCTGAATGGCGAGTTCTCAGTCGCAGTCGGCACATCCGACGACGACGACTTGACAGGCTGCGCGCCGCGTGAAGTGATATTTATTTATTGTTTGTACCCAAAGTGGCAACACAAAAGCCAAGGTGTTAATTTGTTGCTGGCCCCAGAGAATGGAGAGGATGAAGGTTGGAGTTTGGCTCGTTTGCAGCTGCTGCTTTTGCTGCATTGCGGTTGCACTTCGATATGGAGATGGAGATGGAGATGGAGGAGCCTCAAACTGCTCTGTTTCCATTCATGTTCTGGGGCTGGCCTGCTTTGCTTTTGGCCTTTTCATTGACGCTAACGAACATTTTTGTGCGATTTAATCCCATTTCATGGTGATCCTGCACAATTGCCAGCCTGAGCTTGGACTTGAGCTCGTGCCTAAGCCTCCAAGTCTACAAGCTACCATCTCACAGCTTCCAGCTTCCAGCTCTCAGCTCTTAGCCCTCAACACTCAGCTCTGGCAATTTATTTGCCGACGACAACAAATTCGAGCGCCAAATGATGCCAAGCGGCTGTTCGAGGCTCCCACTTTAGGTTGACGTGATTTATTGGCCGAGTGTCCAGTACCTGAGGGCGTTTTGTCGCAAATTAGTTGCATTCGGCTTCTGTTAATTTAGCGACTGCAACAGCAACAACAGCAGCAACAACAGCAACAACAACAGCAACTGCATCAACAGCGTTAAATGCAACGCAAATTGTGATAATTTATCGAAGCAGCGCGCCCAAAGTTAAACAGAAATTACGGCCATCTGACAGGCCGCACACATCCAAAAGCCGAGTATCGAGAATCGAGAACCGAGAACCGAAAGCCAGATCCCTGAGCCTCATACTCGTACACAGAAAAGAAATCCGATAAAAGATAGAATAAAATCAATCCATGATTTGGTAATCTAGGAATTTCTTAAATTTAGCTTGAAATTCTTGACTCAAATACGAAATTAAAATTTCTTCTTTGACAATTTTTTTTGATTATCGGGGCTTTACAATATTTTTTAAGCAAAGTAACATGTTCAAGGATTTTTTGACTATTTTATTACTTGGTTGTTATTTTATTAAAAATTTCCTGAATACATACGCAAAAAATACAACAAGAATTACAAACTTGAATTTTTTTATAATTTTTTTCTGTGTATTTTATTCAGTTAAAAGCCAAAAGACAACAAAACCCGTTTACACGTTGACTGGCCAACAAATCAACGCCTCAAATTGTGCAATTTACGAGTATGCGCCTTAGCCTTCTCGACTTGTGTTCACTGGCCACCTTCAACTTGATTATTTATTAATTTGACACATAAACTCGATTGTGGCTAATTGCGCTAAACGAGCCGCCATCCGACGTCCTTTCCTTTCCTTTTCAATACTGTGTGCAATAACTCAAGGTTGCCACAAGTTTAACATAATTATGTCAATTAAAGGAGTTAATAATATTAATTGACACTCATATCAAATCAAATCATGTTTTTGAAATTCTGTTTAAATTTACAGACTCTGTGCTGGGTTGATCATCAATCCAGCTCTGTTGCCCCTCATTGGCCATTTATCTATGGTCTGTTCTGCGGTTTGCTCTTAATCTTTTTTTAAATTGTGTACACGGATCTATTAAGGGGCCATTAAAATGGGTCGAGTGCATCCCCAGCACATGTCACTTATCAGCCAATGTCAACTGCCAACTGGCTCGGCCATTGTTGTCTTTGGTCTCGTCGTATTATTAACCCTCGTAGCTTTTCCATCAGCATCGTTTCAATAGACTCTCTTGTGTCTTAATTATGTCACTGGGCAATCGAGTGTTAATAATCGCATATTTATAATCGTATTAGTCGATGTCGCTGCTTCTGCCGCCATCGGTCGCCTGTGAAAACAAACAATAATATTTCACAAGGACAGTGGATAGACAAAGAAAGAGAGGAAGAAAACAGCGAGTGAGAGAGACAGAGACAGAGAGAGAGAGAGAGAGAGAGTGTGTGTGCTACATACATGAGTAAATTTGTTCAATGGTTTCACTCATAATGAAAACTACACCAGGATTTTTTATGCCATTCATTTGGCACTTCAAAGCCAATTCATAATGTCAGCGCTCCGCTTCTGCCCATTGTCTAACTCATCTCATCTCATCTCTTACACTCTTTTCAACACACTGAGCCAAAGACTTGTCTGTCCAAAATCAGTTGACATTTATTATAATGCACAGAAATCTGATTTGGCTTGGCTCATAATACCAATTCGTGATGCCAGTGATGTTTGACTGCGACAGGAGCAGATGGAACAGATACCGCTAACTGTTCACAGAGTAGACGAGAGAACTCGACTAAGAGATACTCTCTAAAATGGACTCTTTTAATTAATACCGTACTTGAACTAAGTTGATCTCAAAAAATTAATTATGCTTACAATGAAAAAGTTAACGACTAATAAAACATTTAATTTAACTGATCTTAATAAAACACTAACATACTTAGGTTAGCTAAAGACTTAATTAACTACTTAGTAAGAATAAAGGAAACTATGTCTGCTTAGATGCAACCTTAAATGATCAGTCAAAGCTGATTGTGAATTATTCATTATAAATATTTAATAATTTATTTATTAAAAAATGATTGAAAATAAAAAAAATTATAAAAGAAAATTTAAATTTAAAAATCTGGGTGCTCAAAAAATTATTAAACTTTTGGTGCATGTAATAGGCAAAGTTTTAGTATTAGTATTTAATGTTAGTACACGTATTAGAAGTTTTCAAAAGGAGAAGGAAAACGGAGGATTTCAAGGAGGGAAGAGAGTTCTTTAAATCCGCTGTTATACTTAATATGCTTCTAAGATATTCATTGAATTTTGTATTCATTTTTCTGCACCTTACTTTCCTGTACTCCGATCTAGTTGTCATCATACCTTTCTTATCGATCATCTGAGCCAATAACACGTGCAGGACGCCGTCTTTCAAGACGTGCCGCTATCATAAATAACCAAAGAGAAAAGCGATTAACGATTTTTCCTCTTAAAAAAACAAAGTCAAGCGTGCAGGCGTGCAGTGAAATCTAGGAAATTATTTGACACCGAGTAACAGGACAACTTTCATCTGTTATCCTTTATCCTTTTTCCACGGACTGGCTGCTGTGCAAGAAGACTCCAAATTTATAAGCAATCATATTTACAACGATTGCCATGCTTTCTGGCTCATTGAGTTTCATTTCATAAACATCAATTGGCAATTGGTTGTCCCTATTTAGGACGCAGCGAGTCCTTCAGTTCGCTGCTGTCAATTGTCCTTGAATGGATCGAAATTGGGAATGGAATGAAATCACGAGCTAACAATTGAAAGGATTCATTAATAAAATGTTTAATAGCATTTAGAATATCCATATCTCTGGTCGAGTAGCTGCAGCCGCCGCATGTCCTTTTGTGACGAGCTCCCGTTCCCGATCCCGTCCCCTTCTCCTTGTCCTTCTGCTTTCCCGCACCCCAAAAAGATGCGACGCGCGGCGTAAAATGTTTTACGCTTCGTTGCATTGAAATTCATTTGAAAACGATTTTTCTTTCAGGCCACTTACACAAAACACAACACAGACACACACAACACACACTCGTAACACACAAACAGTGAAGTGAAGTTAATTTATTAGATATTTTGTTCGCATTAAATGGCAGAAGGACATCATCATCATTCTCATTCTCATCCTCATCATGCTCAGCATCCTCAGCCTGCGCCGAGTCTATTAAATGCGTGTTCTGCCCATTGTTCGACTCGAGTGCCATTGGACCTGGACCTGGACCTGGACCCTAACTCCTGATTTCATGAAGTGGTTGTTTGTCTGACTCTGGCAGGATCAATGTCTCTACGCACGGCAGGATCATTGCCGATTGTCGCAGCCGCGTTTTACTTTTATTCTCGACTCGTATTTTTTTTATTTTATTTTACCGCCATGCATCTTTGTCGCCTTTAATTTCTGGTTAATTGTAAAAATATTTATACTCATTTGTGCATTTTGCACCTTTTGCCTTGTCCCTGTCTCTGTCCCTGTTCATCCCCTCTCGTCTGACTGCTGGCTGGCTAATTTAGCACTGGGGGTTGGCCAGGATTCCTGGGTTGACTTGATTGCCCAAACAATTCCTACATAAAAGTCATTAGGGGTTACTAAAGTGGCGATGAATTTTCAAATTTTAACTTGATTTATAATAGAAACTCTCTAGCTATCTTGCTCACTCTCGGTGGCTGTCTCTCTCTCTCTCTATCTCTTTCTCTGTCTTTCCCTCCCCTGTCAGTCGTCCAAGGAGTCTGTAATGAATTTCATTTAAATTAACATTTGAAATTTATTGAGCATTTCAGCTGTGGGCAGTTGGCCGCTTGACTTTGCCATCTTTTGCCTCAAGGGCCAAACAGTTTGTCTGTTGTGTATCTTTAAGATTGTCGTCTGCTGATTATTTAAGCGTCAGTGTCAAGGTTCCACTTAAAACTGCTGCTGGTCCTAGCGAAACTTAAGTGAGAATTATTGAAAATAAATGAAATGATTATCAGGCAATTGTTCAAATTGTGTGTGGGAATGCCAAAGGACATTGACAATTCCGTTGATTTAAATCTATTGAATTTTTAATCGATAGAGCAAAGATATAATCAAGGAAAGCATAAAATACTGTACAATTATATGGGAATTGTTTTCGTATTGAATTGTTTAATTTTAAGAATAGCTCCATAAATAATTATCTGAATTAAAATCGATTGCAATCTGTTGATAGTTTATTATGAGGGTATTTATTAAAGTCATAATATTCGAATTTAATATATAAAAATAAAAATAAAATAATATATATGTTATGTAAATGATGTATTTATAATACAATTTAAAATAAACTTTGTTAAACTAATTTTAATTCAATTTAAACAGTTTAAGTTATAGCGCTAGGATGTTAATTTAAATAAATAAATAAAATAGATATAGTAGTTATAAACTAGAACAAGTCATCCAAGGAGTTAGTGTCGCTTGGTTGTTGGTGTTGTTGACACGCCTGAGATGCGATGATTTATTGAGGCGGTCAAAACATGTGTTGGAAATGACAGCTACTTGCAGCATCTGTAATGCCGCCGACGCCTTTGCCACCGTCACCGTCACCGCCACCGCCACCGCCTGCGTCTTCTTCTTCTTCTCTGGTGTTGGCCTGGAAACGCCGCGTGTGGTTGCCCCTGTGGCATTAAATGCTGCTTTCCCGGGAATTGTGTTGTTGCGGTTGCGCCCAACTTGTCTGCCACTAACGATCCTTGCAGCGGCAATCAGTCTGACAACTAGAGATCCCAATGCTCGATCTGCTCTCGTATTTCCGCCCTCTCGTGTGGGAATTTCCGAGTCTGTAATTGGAGCAGGTTTGTCTACTCGCACATTAAGCGCCGATGCCGATGCCGATGCCGCCACCGTACAATCTATAATTATCAATTCTGTTCAAACAATTAATAATCATTTAAGGAATTTACAATTCGCTGCACTTTACCAGCGGAAACAGCTGCATAGGAAAAAAATCATTAAAAATTAAAAATTAAAATTTCTTGTTTTTAGCATGTATTTAAAAACTGTGTATTTAAATAAAATTATTGTTAAATGATCACAATATGCGGATAAAATGGCAAATACTAAACACTCATAAATAATTTAAAAAAAAACTAAAATAATCTGAAATAATCAGAATAAAATAAAAAAATAATCCGAATACTCAAAAAGATTATTTTTGATTTTTTCTGTTTATTTTTGAAAATTTAGATTAATTTTAGAGTATTTTTGTTTGTTTTTAATCGTAATCATTAAAGAATTGAGCAAAAACGAAAATAATCGTAATTTAATCATTAGTTCGTTTTTTAAACAAAAACTATCCAGTTACTAATGCTTATAATTACTAATCATTATTTAACAGGTATTAAAATAGTTAAAAAAGCCAATAAAATTGTATTTCTCTGGTAAAACTGTCAAAAATTAGCAAAGTAGGAATTAAAAAATCGTATTTGAAACAATTATTGCGTACTCAATAAAAGAAATTGAGAGATTATCGAATTTTTGACCCTCTTTGTGATTGACTTTGATCCCGGAATCTAAAATTAATGTCTGTATACAGTTAGTCTGTGACTGTGACTTTCCCTAAAAGAAAACTGAACCTAGACTCGCATATCGTTAACATTGTAACGCCTTTTATTGTTTGGGAAAGTTGGCACTTATCAAATTAAAAGTCGAAAATCTAATTTATGTGTATGCCAAAAATTTCACACCATGGCAAATGCTTTGCATAGCTTTTCCCAGGCATTTCTGTTTTGTTTCCTCGCTGAGATTTTAATCGGCGGACGTCAGCTGCCCGATGCCCGATGCCCGCTGAGCTCAGTTCTCTCAGTTCCCAGTTCAGCTCTCAGTTCGCTCAGTGATGCTCGGATGCGGCTCGGCACGCACAGTTAGCTGGGAACAATGGCGACAGCATTTGAATGTCAGACTCCGACTCCGGGCATGTCAGGCAGCCATTTTGCGTTGAAAGGATAACAATACTCGTTATAGTAGTGGCAATAATACGAGTATCCCCCAATCTGCTTAGCCCGCTTCACATCATGTTATTAAATGGCAATGCTTTTGGCAATTGACCAGCATGAATGTGCCCATTCCCATTCCCCCTCACCATCACCATCTTTCCCCGCTCACAGTGTTCCCTGTCAGCATAATAATGCCTGTATAATGAGACAGACGACGCCATTAATGCAATTGCCATTCCATTGCCATTTGCATGCCATTTTCACTGCCCGACTGCCATTTGCTCGCACACTCAAACGCACAACAATAACAATAAATTTGATGATGAAAATTGCATTTCATACCATTTCATGCCTTATGTGTCACTAGGTTGATTAAATTGCCCCTGTTACACAGCAAAATGGCGTCAAATGTGCCATGAGATCGCCAATTCCCGATTGCACACTGCCAATGCCATCGAAGTTGTATGAAAGCTTTTGAGCTTTCACACATACACAGCACACGGATGTTGAAAAAGCTTCTTATTATTAAGCTATTGGTTAAACTATTGAAGGTTCACTAATACAAACACATCGAGTAGGTGGAAAATGGTAAGTGATCGTGATATCGTATTAATCACAGTCTTCATGAATTTTATAAATTTGCCAAGGAAATAATATGCCAATAGAATTTGGGTTGTTAAGGATTATTCTCACTTTTTATAATACGACTTACGATAGTTTTCTCAATTCTTTAAATTTATTGCTCAGCTATTAGTTGAGAATTCAAGGTAATACATACACATCGGAAAAGTGAAAACTGGCAAGTGATCGTGAGATTGAATTAATCACTGGATATTATGTCACTTGGATATTTTATTCCTATCAAATTTGGGTTGTTACAGATTATTCTACCTTTTTATAATTCGTCTTTAAGATCGTTTTCTCAATTTTTGAGTCATATTTTGTGTTTGAAATTTATTGTTCAGTCATTAGTCAAAGTATTTAAAGTTCACTTTTCACAAACTTTTCACAAACACATCGGAAAAGCGAAAAGTGGTAAGTGATCGTGAGATTGAATTAATCACTGGATATTATATTCCTATCAAATTTGGGTAGTTACAGGTTATTCTCCCTTTTTATAATCTGACTTTCAGATCGTTTTCTCAATTTTTGAGTCATATTTTGTGCTTAAAAAGGTTCACTAACGCAAACACATTGCAAATGTGAAAAGTGGTAAGTGATCGTGAGATTTCTGACAACCTTAATGAAATAAACTTAAAAAATAATATTTTTGTCAAATTTGGATAACGAACTTAAGAATTTTTCGATTATTGATTTCAGAATTTGATTTTACGATAGTTTTTCAATTTATCAGTCATATTTTGAGCTTGATATTTTTGATGCGCCTCTAAAATTAATCAAATAGGAAATATTCCTATTGAAATTGGCTTTAAAACTTAAGGACTATTCTTGCAGTGATTTCATTTTATGATTTGAGAACAGCTTCTTCGATTTGTGTCATGCTTAGAGTTTTCGACTCTAGTTTCGTTTGTAATTTATGATGTATCTACGCATCTTTAGTTTCTTTGGAAAATCTTTGACACGAACTCATTAGGCATCTTTTGAACGTCTCCGAGCGGCGTGAAAAATATGAGTGATATTAATGAGGCGTGTGAAGAAAGGGCTAACAAGGAGCAACTGTTGCTGTTGCCGTTGTTGTTGCTGTTGCAACTCCCTCAACTGGTAATCTGATCCACAAAGAAAGCGACGCGTCGCGGAATGTGCGACAAGTGTTGCACCTCTGGCGCCAGTTCTGGACATGCTTCAAGGAGAAAGTGGCTGGAACCTCTCGCTGTCTGTTTCTCTTGCTGTCTATGTCTCTAATCGGACTAACTACCGTTTAATGTTTGGGCAGCCAACTTGCCACGCCTTCAGTTTAGAGTTGCAGCTGGCATTGGAAGAAGTATGATGTATATTTTTGGAATGCTTGAATAATTCCAATATTAATTGATAATTACACTGTGCGTGCTGGCATTCGAACTTGCCACAATAATTCACCAAATTAGACAGGCAATTTCAATTTTCCAATAACGGCAAACGGGCCAACTGGGAAAACGGGCAAAACCCAAACTGAACTTTATCAGCGCTAATTGTCAGCCCAAGTCCATAAATCTTGGCTAGCTTGGCGATAGTTTGAGTTCGACTTGGATGCTGTAAAGGGGGTTACCCGGGGGTTATCTCTGCCACATAATTACGTCGTTGTGTATTAGAGAGACAGAGAGTGAGAGAATGAGAGAGTGAGAGAGTGTGGAGCGATAAGCATTTGCCGTTGGGGCTAGTCAAGCGTTATGCCGGCTGATTAGAGCGGCAAGGGCTGAGGCATGGGGCATAAACACACACACTCAGACACACACACACACACACACTCACTGACAGCCTCAATTACACACAGCCTGTATGTATGTGATAAGTGATAAGAGGCAACCGCTGTCAGCGCTGTTATCCTTTCCATGGCCAATTACAAGCGCAATGTTTTAATTTGAACTGATAAGTGGTTGATGGTCCCACAAGGGGTTAAGTTAACTTAAACAATTGCTGATACCAAATTTATTGAATTCGTGGTTCGAAGTTTATTGAACTTGCCACAAAAATATTAAAAAGAAACAAATCAGTTTTGATAAGAGTTCGTTTTATTTTTAAATGTCTTGAGTTTGGTTTCTGGTTTCAGTTGGTTGTTGTTCTTGTTGTCGTTGTTGTTGTAGCGCCTCTGCTTGCAACACAATGCAATGGCATTGTTCTTGTTGTTGTTGTTGTTGTTACTGTTTCTGTGCACCTTTTCTGGCCGCAGGTCGCAAGACGCGTCAACGTCTTTTACACGCTTTCAAATTGCAAAAACTGTAGCAGCGTCTTGGCCATTGTCTCAGCTGAGCTGGTGTGTGCATCCTGGCCAAGATCGGGACCCGCTGGCCCGCTCCATTGTTTCAATCAGTGGTTGGGCATTGTTGCCAGCGGCTTTGGCGAAACACTCACAAAAATACAAAATTTTACACCTCTTTTGTGTTGAGAGTGTTGTGTGTGTTGTGTGTGTTGTTTTTGCTAGCAATTGTATTTTAAAGAGGTTCAAGTGAAGCGCATCTAATTGCCAGCGTGCCGGCCAAAGTGTTTTCCAAAACTGTTTTAACGTTTTAACGCCCCGCAACGAGCCAAAGGCTCTTCTTGGCCAACTTTTCCCGGAAATCAAAAAAGGTGTGCTACACTGTTACAGTTACAGTTGGCCCGTTGATATATGAAGCGTGTCAACTGCATCTTTAGTGGTTTTTAATTTGAAAATTGCCTTGGTCACTCCCACAAGTCTTTTTGGCCGACTCTTGCTCTCGATGCTGGCCCAATCGTAGGCGTGTGCATTTGTCCAACAACTGACGATCGCCGCACAATCCAACTGCCTTCCTGATCCTAGTCAAAATGTTTGTTAGCACCTCGAACAGGCAACCCGCATGGACAGCATGGACAAGCATAAATACGAGTCCTTGACTCGCAATTTAATTGCCTGTCAGTTGTATTTACCAAATGCCAGTTGCCAGTTGCCAATTGTAGTCAACAAGCTGCAATTAAAGCATATGTTCCATTCGAATCGCAATCGTTATCATGCGATCTGTATAAAATCAGCCCATTATGAAGATGTTTATCATCTCTGTTTGTCTGTTTTGTTTTGATTGCCTCGTTGTGAATATGAAAATCTGTGAATCTCCCTATAAATCGCTCAAACCTCCCCCAACGTATCTTTGATACCCTCATTATTTTTGGCTTTTGTGCATCGCAATAAGCCAATTATGTTTAGATTAAGCGGGGCAACAGCTGAACATTACAGAAATGTCCTTAATTGATTTGCCTCATTACCATAATGGCAGCTGGTAACTCTGCTAGTTTTTTTTAGCCAAATCTGCATATGAATTTGCAATTTGGTCAAGTCATGTCCAGCTGGTCATGTCCTAGGTGTGTGGCCAGCTCACGTGTCAAGAGTTTTAGAGTCTCTTATGATTTAATAATGAACTCGGGGACAATGTGACTCGACTCGACTCGACTTGGAATCCATCAAAGACCATAAGAGCTGTCCCCTTGACATCCACATTGTTGACAGCCAATTGTTTGTTATTTTTCCACATTTTTCACATTTATTTTTCAACAGAATTTGCTGTGTGAAAAATCGGAAAACAATTCAATATGCAAAAGATACATACAGTTAACAGTTAAGGTACTTGAGTTTCCACAAGTTGCTGAGCCGTTTGATGAGTGTCAAAAAGGCAACATTCGAGTGCTCGTTGCCTACAAGCGGATTAGCAGGATTTGGTCCATTGTTGCAATGGATCAGCCAATTTGGAAGTCAAAGTGCAGACGGGGCATTATGCGCTTATATAGTAAGTAGTATCTATAGATTGCTTTTCAGCCAATGTAAAGGCCATTTGACCATTGTCTGGGGGCTCAAACAGCTGCCAGAGTTCGGGATAAATATTATTGATTGCAGTTCGACTGCAAAACATAATTAAATGATATTTTTTGGCTTGTTTCTTTTTTCAATTATTATTACTGCTGAAAGGCGCAGCAAATGCATGAGAATTTAACAGGGAATTTGAAAGTAAACTATTGATGAAATCCATAAATCCCTTGACAAATCCTTTGGAAACTAATAAAAGACCAAAAGATTTATTTTCACTTTGTGGAAATTATATTTTAAATATGACTATTTAATTCTTGAACTTATTAGATTTGTATGTTCATTTAATAAAATCAGAAAAATGTTTTAATTATTACAAAATTTATTAAAAAATATTATTATCAGGTATGCCACAGAAATCACTAGTGAAAGCGAATTCAGAGAAAAGCAATTCCACTTCGAAAATTTCTCCGTGCCACAGAAATTCGTGTGATTTAGGTTTTTTAGCATGTTCATCAACCTTTTCGTACTAGGCTGCTAGGGTTGCAACCTTCTCAGATTAAATTTCCCAAGGGTTTGCTTAGCAACTTTTTTAAGTTTATCATTGCAGAATATAAAATTTTTATTTTATTTCTTATTTAATTTATATAATTCAATTTATTTATATAATAATTGATATTGTATAGCTTAAAAAAATTTAAAAGTTATTGGCGCGGCAAACAATAAAAGTTACTCGACAACTCTAAATTCAAAAATTCGGACAAAAAATGTGACATTATTCTCATGGCATCGGATGCCAGTGAATTGAGCGATGATTTCGTTTCACTTAAAATTGTTCAGGTGATTGGACTGTGGCACGGAGAAATGAAATTGACGTGAAATTCAAGTGGAAGAGATTTCTGTGGCATGCCTGTATATTTTTTGTACGAGTTTCATGTTGTTTCTTTTGCTTTTATGCATTTAATAAGTACCTTCGATTTTTAGCAGTCAACTGTGTATATTATTTCCATATCGCTACACCTTTGCTTTCAACTCTTGTATATCTATTTTTTCGGGTGTTTAACTATAGCTAACGATACAGATACTGATATTTAATGATGATTGCCTTATCTATAATCTTGAGTGAAGTTAAAGTATTTAGAACAAAACAAATATAGACATATTGTGTTATCTTCATCGCTGTCTCAAGATCTAACTAATACTTGTTATTTTATCCATATCGAATCAAACAACAAATGTCATAATATCAGTTTAAGACTTGATGACTTTCGTTCTCTCTTGAGTTTTATTTTTGGTGTTCCATTAATTAGCAATCCATAAAGCCAAGTAGCTCACAAATTTCAATCAGGCCAAAAGGGCAGCGGGAACCCTTTGTAAAGACAACAACAACAACAACAACAAGAGTCGCCATACGTTGCCCATAAAGGCGACGGCTGTGGAAGTCTTAGGGCTGGGGGATCAGAGAACCGGGGTCTTGGACTAGACCTAGTCGACATTGTGTGTGCTCGGCTATTGATATAGTAAATTTCATTGGAAATCTTAGAGATTCGTGGCGGTTGATAAGCGTGCAGCGGTTGCAGTGGCAGTGGCATTGACTGTGGCAGATGCAACTGCGCTTTGTTGTGCCCCGAGATACTCCTCGATATCTCCAGGATTGTTGGGCAAATGATGACGACGCGCGTGTTCATTAGCCGCCATAATTTATATGAGCCAACATATTTATTGAATGTTTTGGCAGTCGTTTTAACGGCTAGCTGGCAGTATATTGGCCCAGTCTCTGTATTAGTTGGTATTAGGATTGGGCCACAACAGCTGCCATGTCGATGTCATAAACTTTGGACAGACAGTTGCCACGAGGTCTACGAGGTCTTACAGTGCCTCTGGGTGTGGTGCCTCAGCGTCTGCTGCCTAAGCTCACAGCATGCAATTATTTTCGAGTGTGAAAATAATAAAACTGCCAATAGAAAGAAAATGTGTCCTGCGGTTCCCGAGCCTCTAAACAATTGTCGAAACAGTGCACGGCACTTGCATATGTCTCTGTCTCTGTCTATGCTCTCTCTCTCTCTTTCTCGTTGAATATCCAGCTAGCTGCTAAATTCTTACTTGTAGCTTCTACACGGGGAGAAAATATTCGGGATTCTGGGATAATATCAATCCCAAACGGTGTCAAAAGTTTGATAATCAATTTCATGATAAATTTCTTAAATAATGTACAAAATATTAGATTCGAGTTCGATTTTTAAATTTCTTCTCTGCAAAAATTTTAATTATTTTTTCCCTGAAATTTTATGTTTTTGGCTATTTAGACTATTTTAATGCTGAGTGTTGCCAGCTTATTCGCATTTTGTGTTTATTTAACAATAATATTCTGAATATATACTTTTAAAATACAGTGGCGGACAAGGAAAACCGGACACCATAAAGGAGCGGCTTTTGGAGTTTTCTTAAAGTGTTTATTTTTTAGACTTTTGAAACTTTTTTCCTCGGTCTCACACAAAAAATGTTTGGATGCAAACAAGTTCTTCAAACAATTCTAATAGTGACTGAAAAAATAGAAAAATATCAAGAATCTCTTTGCTAGTATTTTTTTTATTTTATTGATTGAAATTTGTTCCTTAAGCTACTTTTTGTCTGAAATGGAGGAAATAGGGGTTAATATACATAGTTAATTTTAGCAATTTTCAGAAAATCTTAAAAAATACTAGCGAACAGATTTTTAAAGCTTTTTGTTTTTTGCTGTACTATACATGTTACAATCAATTTAATTTGAATTTTAGAATGATATTTTTTCGCAGTGTAATTGTTGGCAATTTGGTCTACCTAGGCGTAAGTGTGTGTGTGCACAGTGTGTGTGCCACTCGAGACGCTGTGGGTGATGGACGAGCCATGAGCCACTTCAGCCTCAAGTGTCGTCCTTTTGTTAGTGAGTTAACATTATTCTTTACTTTAAATACCAATTAATAACTGCAGCTGAAGACGGAATACTGGCTGAAAACAGAAAACTGGCAGCTCAATGCAACGCAACAGAAAACTGGAACACACAAGTGGCCAAGTGGCCAAGTGGCCTCCTCATCTTAATCCCATCTCAGCTCATCTCAGCTCAGTTTTCTCTGAGTTTTCTGCAAATATCAGTCAGATGTGGAGCCCCTTGTCAGTTATGTTGTTGTTGTTGTTGTTGGACTGTTGTCGCTTGACTGGCGTGAATGCGTCATAATCTTGCCACTTGAAAATTATTGCAAATATTTGAAGAAGGAACCGCGTCGCGTCGTCAACTTGAAACAATTAATGTGGCATTTGTGTTACGCCGTATGACTTTCGGCTTCTGCGGCGGCAACGGCAATGGCAACGGCAACAGCAACGGCGGCAACTCTTATTCAGCACCTTCACAAACAAATGCTAATGGGTATGACAAGTCGCCGCCGTTGTCGTTGCCGTTGCCGCCGTTGTCGTTGCCGCCACTTACTCAATTACTTTGCCAAACATGCAGCCTTAGTATTTATGATTTATTTGCACCAACTTCATCTTCGTCTTCGTCATCCTCTTCATCTCTGTCATTCCAACTACCATGTGTCAATATTGACCATGCTAATAAAGCCACAGTGCCCGGTGCACAGTGTGGTCCAAACCTAAGGTACATATTTATATAAGGTAACGTCAAAGCTGACAGCTGAGGTAGCTAAAAAAATGTGACGTGCTCTCTTGGCTCTCCGAGAGAGAGAGAGAGAGAGAGATAGACGCTGATAATACTTTCATAATCATACTATCAAAATAGCTACCTCAAGACGTCACCTTATATAAATACATCTTGGTCCGAGTTCACATTGTCAGTTGCCGAACCAAACTAAACTCATACAACAGTGAAAAGTCGGCACTTCAGTGGCCACAGTGACTCCAGCTCCAGCTTCGTCTTCGACTTGGCTTTGGTCATCTATTGAACTGACCATTGGACTCGCTCTCTCGAATACATCTATTATGACTTCAAAGTGCCGTCACGCCAATTTCTATAAACTTTGACTCACATTTGCCAATTAACTGCGACACTTTGAGTGTGTGGCAACGCTACCGGGCACTATAAATAAACCCAATCACAATACACTTCAATTCTGAGAGCAAGTCGAAGTCTAGATACTCTACAATGCACCAATAATTGTTTCTTTACAGCTAGACTGTCTGTAATGGGCAGAAAAGTAGCTTAAGTTTGCTTTAGATTCTCATATTAGTTATGTTGCGCAACACGGAAGAGACAGATCTGGCAACAATGTTGCTGCAACATGCAAAGCGTGCTGCTCAAAGCACTTATGCAACAAAGAGTTGCCAGACTTTTTGTCGCGTTTTGCCTTTGCTGAGGGACATGAACTTCACAATATGGCGGACTATAGCGCAGTGTTGCAATCTGAGTGTTGCTAAACTTTAATTTTAAGCAACATTTAGCAAATTTCTTGCATAAACTTGTGCATTTCGAAATGAATTCAATTGCAAAGTAACCTTGCAGCTGGTGAGAGTATAGAAACGCGCCGCGCGCGCATTCAAATTGCATCAATGGCGCAAAGAGCAGAACAATTGACCAACTGGAGAGACAACCTGGGCTCTGTCCAGACTTCTGGACTGTGGAGATGTTGTGGCTTCTGTGGATGGCAAAGTCTGAAGTCTGTGGCGGCTGTGTGCGATGTCAATTAGCAGCTACGGAATGACACTTTATGTGCGTCGCCAGATCCTTGTGCAAAGTGCAATCAGTGCAAAGCAGAAAGCAGAAAGTCAGGGACCATGAACAACAACAGCGGCTACGCAGTTGACAAACAAATGTTGCTTCGAAATGTTGTTGTTATTGTCTGTGGTGGAAGCTGGAAGCTGCCTGCCTAGTCAATAAGTGAGTGAGATCTGAGGCAAACAAACAATTGATTCCGATGCCCAGACAACAGTAAAGCGAATTGTCTTTTGACTTCAGCTTCAGATTCAGCTTCTGAAAGCGTTCACAAAGTGACTTGTAAACATTTTAGCAACTTTTCAACTTCAACATCAACTTCAATTTCAGCTTGAGTTCGCCTAATGAACTGTCTGTCTGTCTGTTTCTCTCTCTCTCACTCTTTCTCTCTCTCTATCTGATTGACATTGAGAATCTCAGTTGCAGTTGCAATTGCAATTGACAAGATAAATACATTTAGCTAATTTGAAATTTCGCTGTCTATAGGAAGCTGAAAATTTGTAAGCATTAAACGCAATTAACTTGTAATTAAGACAAACCGACGGAATATAAAGCCTTCTCCTTTACCTCTATCAACTCTCCTCCTTCTCCTCTCAGTATCAAAGGACTCCTCCCACGCCGAACCAAAGACAATGGCAATCAAAATTCATTAGCCGACGAGCGACGACAAATAAACCAAAGGCCTATAAATTTGTGTATATAGTAGCGTAAGTAAATATGTGCTCAGGTCCTGAGGCACATGAAAGGCGACAGAACCGCACATCCTGTGCCAGGAAGCAGCCGGCTGAAATTACAAAAGTCAACCAACCCCCAGAAGGCACATAAAAACGCTTGAAAAGCGTATGTTCAGTCCGCCCCAGGACGAGGGCGGGGACGTGTTTGGGGTACGAGTATCCTCAACAACTTGAACACCCTCCACTCCTCTATCCCTCCACCATCCGCATCATCATCATCAGCTTCCGAGTCGAGGCAGAGGCTTTTGAAAAATTGCAAATTGAATTAAGCCAAAGTTAAATGGCTAAATGACTCGAGAGCCAAGTATGGCCCAGAGTATGAATGCTGGAATGGTTTGGTGTGGTTTGGTTTGGTAAGGCATTCAGACATGGCTGCTTGCCACCAGCCGAACCATGTCCAGGGGTGGCCATGTGGGGGTTGCGGTTAGGCGTACGATAGCAGCTAATATGCTGAGCAGGATAAACGCACGCTGGGGCCCAGCCACAGTGGGAAGAGTACGCTAAATCTCTTCAATTCATAAAGCTGAGAATAAGAAAAGCCAGCTACTTTTACTAACTGAATGCGGTGTTAAGCAAGTTTTTCAAGAAAACAAGAAAGATTTACAAATTATTAATGTTATGCAAAAGCTTCCTGGGTAAAAAAGTACCAGGGATCGTAACTCTTATAATTTGTTTGATAAAAGTTATGAAATATGAGTAATTTTTCAATTTTTATTTAAAAGTTGACAAATAAGAGTTATTTTTAATTTTGATGATACAAATTATTAATAAAAATTTAAAAATAACTCTTACTTATAATTTTTATCATAAAAATTGAAAATAGGAGTTCAAAATATTTTAAAAAATAAAAATAATAATAATAAATAAAAATGTATCCTGTTTGATAGTCCTTCCAAAAATAGCATATGTGAAATTTTTTTCAATGTCCCTGTCATTTTTTTTGTGCTTGATTTTTTTTCGCCTCATATCTCTTTTTGCAATCCCTGGAAAAAACTATGTATTTCAAATTTGAAAAGTATAATAACAACTAGATTCATAAATTTGTTATTATAAAATTTGACATTTATTTGACTTGAATAAACTTGAATAAGCATATTTTTATAACTAAATTAAGCATTTCTTTAACAAAAATATCAATATTAAATAATTAACGGGTACTAAAAATGTATTATTGACAGCTTTTTGAAGAATTGATTGAATTGGTATTATGGTAATATAATTAATTACATAATAATTTATGATTCAACTTTAGTTTATCGAATTCACTTCATAAGTAAAAATAAAATACAATATGATTTTATTTTAATTTATCGCATTAAGGCCCTATTCTCTTTCAGCAAAAAATTTTTTTCGACTTTTTTTTTTTGCATTTATTTATAGCTTGGGTAGTTGTGAATATGCCCCTAAAAGGATTTTTAGAAATTCGAAATACTTAAGGAGATATGGCCGTTTTTATCCAGCAATGTTAATGTTAATGCATGTGAAGTCAAAACTTTAAACGCGTTTATCTCGAAACCACGTTTTTCGAGCTGGCGGCCACGATTCCGCCAGTTCTACTGAACCGATTTGGATGAAACAAAGTTTAATCGACGTAGAATTGTCACCATTCTGGCCCGAAGTAAAATAAAAATTTTGCGATTCTTTTTACTATTTTTTTTTTACACTGAACTACAAAAAAATGGGTCCAAATTCGATTTTCAATTTCAAGTGGCCGCCATTTTGTCAAAAAAAATCGCAAAATTTTTATTTTACTTCGGGCCAGAATCACATCTATGCTGATCATAACCCGACGCTCCGGAGACCCGGAATCGTGGCCGCCGTGACGACACCTTTTTTTTGCACCACCAACTTTGAAGTCTCACTACTTTTTGAACAGCCCTCGTATCGAGGCAAAACAAATTTTTTTATTTTCTTTCATTCATTACTAATTCAATAAAAAAAAAATTCAAATATCTTTTTGCGTTTTCAAATGAGAATTTTTTCAAAAAAGGTCCAAAAACAGCAAGCTGAAGGAGAATAGGGCCTTAACTTCATTTTCAACATGAAATTAATATCTGGTAAAACATTATTTTTACAGTTTTATCAATTGGAAAATAATTAGAAGGTCATATAGACACCAAACATTAAAATGTTTCCTGTAACTAAGGGTGTAATTTCTAGAAGTTTCATTACTTAAAAGATATGTGTAGTTTATAGTTGACTTGCAAATTATTTATTTCGCCCACTGTATTGGGCTTGCGGCAAAGCCGCAACCAAAGATCCGCAAACCAACGAAACTAAGCTTCCCCCGTTGGTGAACTGCTGCCTGAGTGTTAGTGTTATTTACCAGGCTAAATTATTAAATGATTGTTAAACGAGCGGATAAAGGATGAGCGTGAATGATGATGATGATGATGATGGCGCAAGAGGGAACCGAGGGGGCCAAGGGGATGGCAAAAGGGACTTGGGCCGGACTCGGGTTGGTTGTTGGTAGCTGCAGCGAAGGGGAAATTTGATATTAGGTAAATTTATTTGATTTACATTTTTATAGGGTTGCTTGGCATAGAATGGAAGGGAATGGGATTTAGCCTGTTGTTTGCCAACGACGCAACGTCGTCGTCGTCGTCCTCCGCTTATCGCATTAAACGCCGGCAATGAAGATAAGAGCTTGTCTAGTGAACGAGCATAGAATAAATAGAAAATAAATTAATAAAATGGCTGCGTGAAAAGGAATCATAACGAGTTTGGACGTACGTCGAGCGCCGTGTAGGCAATTATGCGAGCAAAGTGGTTGATAGCATGGCTAGAAGTGATGGGAGCCTGTCTCTCTCTCCCTCTCCCTTTCTCTTTCTCTTTCTCTTCATAACTGTCAATTTCAATGCCTGCTATGATTGACTCGGCTTGTGTGTGTGTCCCACCCCCAATACAAAACCGAGCAGCCCGATCCCGATCCCCAGCCCGTAAAGCAATCAGCGCCAAATCAGAACTTTATTTATTTGTTTGTTGTTTGGCAAACATTTACGCCATCAGCAAAACGACACCCAAGAGCTCGTTAAAAGCGCAGTCATGCGGATGTAATTCAATAAACGAGCACACCATCATCAGAGAGAGAGTTCCCCTCTCCCTCTTAGTTCCAATTCCAATGTCAATCCCAATTCCCTGTCACCCTCTCTCCCTCTCTCTCTCTATCCCTCTGCTTGACAGTCTTTAGCCAACACCCAACCGTTTAGCAGGCTATATGCGATTCTCTCTCTCTATATATGTGTATACATATATATATTTCGTAGAGGACGAGAATTGCGAGGCAGCAGCCGCAATTGCCACAACAGCCGCTGTGACTAAATGACTGACTGACAACCGCATTGTATGTGTGTGTGTGTGTGTGTGTGTGTGTGTGTGTGTGTGTGTGTGTGTGTGTGTGTGTGATGTGTGTGTCTGTGGGGGTTGGTTTATTTACTTGAATGGCAAACCACCCCATCGGCAAATCGTTGCCTCTCCTCTTCCATTTCGTCCTCAATAACGTTTATTGAGTAAATTTCGCACCAGCTTCGACTGCATCCTCCATCCTGGCCAAAAAATCTCAACTGTCAACACGTCAAATGGGGGCGTCAGCCCAGAGAATTCGTTGAGGGTTGTTGTTGGCATCGTTTTTAGCATGTTTAAGCGATTTAACGCATCGCAGGGATAATGAAATTTTGATTATGTAGCGCTTGGCTGGTTCTCTTAGCCAACAACACAACACGACACGACGCGTATATTTATCGCCGTTAGTGTCAAGTATGTGTTTTTCACTTTGCTTGTCATCAGTTTAGATGAAATGCAGGGGTGGAAACGGGAGGAGAGAAAGTTGCCATTGTCTGCTAATTAACACGACTTAATAAGCCCTTATGTGCAATGAATATGTGTGATTTCTGGGTAAAGATTGTGAGAAACATTACCCAGAGATCTAATGTGTGAAACATTAAGAGAATGTTCTTACACGTAAATTATGTGAATTCTGAAAAAATTACAAACAACAGACAATTTTAAAGAATATTTCGATCTATAGCTTATAATTATTATAGTTCTCATTGTTTCAGTATTGAGAGACTGATTTTAAATTATTTTTGATTAATTATATAAATAATGATTTACTGAAGGAGAATAAATATAATGTCTTACGACTTAAATACAAAAATTATCTTATAAAACACAGCAACTTAATTCAAACTATTACAAACTATTAAATATTCACCTATAGATGCAAATAAGCAGTAGAGCTGACTAAATATAGAAATGGCATTTTCAATAATTAATCATATTATATTGCACAATTTTTTATCAGTTTAAAAGTGTACAGTAATCAAATCTAAATTAATTATTTGCTAACTAACTAATTAAACGAAAAAAAAAATGATATTGTTTAATTACTGACAACTGTCTCTTTGGGATTATTGGATAGATAATATTGCTAAAATGTGCGTTATGTCTGCCAATCAAAATCATCTGTAAATCATCTGCAATTACGCAATTTAATTATGAATTAATTGCGCCATAAAAACAACAATCTTGTTTAATTGATGACGGCGGCGGCGGCTATTTGAAAAGCTAACTGCCCACATAAATGTGCAATATCCACACCCACGCCCACACACACACTCACACACACACACACTATACACTGAAATAAAATTGGGGTAGAGACAAGACAGGGGAGATGCGGAGCGAAACCAAATCAAACACAAATAGCAACCAACCAAACAAGCAACGAAAATCGACAATAAAAAAATAAAATGGAAAAATTGAAAAAATTATGAAAAACTATCAAAACATTTACATGCGGCCAACGTGGCCAACGCGACGGCCATTTATCAACTGACCAACTTCCCAAACTGTAGAGTGTTGTTATTGCTGTTGTTGTTGTTGCTGTTGTTGTTGTTGTTGTTGGCTGACTGGCAGTCGTCGTTCTGCGCTGACGGCATCGTTTCATCTTTGGACGGCAAAGAAAAAGCTTTGCGCTTGGAGGCAGTTGGAGGCGTACAAGTTGGTTGGAGGGAGAGGAAAGTCTGTCTGTCTGTCTGTCCACAGAGAGACCGAATCATAAGTAGTATATGATTATGATGTTTATTGAAAAATTAATTTGCGCCTCGTTTTTGGCTGCGGGTCTCATTTGCGTACTTATATTTTCAAAGCGCAATGAATAATGAGATGAAGATTATAAAAACTCTTGACGCGTTTCGTCTGAGAAATTAATATTTGTAATTGGCTATAATTGTTCGTGCCAACGGCCAAACTCATACTCAATAGTAAAAGCATATTAATGAGGCCTCTCGCCTCTCGGCTTTTGTTATTTCAATATTTTTAATTGAAAAGAAAGCGGCATTGTTGGTTTTTAATGAAGCGCTCAACTGACAGGCCCCAAAAATGTTTTAATCAGTCACTTGTTTTGGCTTTGAGATGGCAAATTAATATAGAAGTAGAAATGAGAATTTTTGGGAAATGTGAAAAATTAGACATTCTCGAAATATTTAAATTTTATGGTAGACTTTATATATCAAGCAGTCTGCAGATTATAAATAGCTGTATTAAGTGTTAGAATCAATTAATAAATGAAATTAATTTATGCGACACGTGTGGAAGATTAGCAAGTTTTGAAACAATAAACGACAAATTTGTATTTTGTGATTCAAATTTATTTTGAATATATGCATATTTTAAATTCTGTCTTCTAGTCTTCAGTTATTATCAGGGATTAAAACCGATTTCAGTTACGGTTTCGGTTATGTTCGCATTTAGGTTTTCGGTTATCGGTTACGCAAAATCTTTGAATAACGGTTTCGTAACGGTGAACCGGTTTTTGTTTGTTTCGGTTTTAAAATACCGGTATGGTCTCGTTTCACAAAAAAAAAAAATTTGTTTGCAAAAATATAATTATATTAATAATATAATAATAATAATTAAAAAGCCATTACTTTCTTAGTGTTTCAATCACACATTTATTTCACATATTCTTCAGTTTGATGTAGCTTAGTTACATTTTAACAATTTTAATATTTCATTTAACAAATTTATTTTATTTGCGCTTATTCAGTGCTATGAAAATTCGATCATGAATATCACAAACAAAAATTAGTCATTAGAAAATTAAAATCAAAAATCAAAATTAAAAATGAAAAATACAATTTTTTTTCGATATATAAAAAACCGAAAATAACCCTTATAAATGAAACGGTTACCAATCGGTTATTTCGGCTTACAGAGTTTCGGTTTAAGAATTTCGGACAAACGAAAATTTTTTTTTGGTTACGGTTACAGTTACAGTTTTAAATTTCAATCGGTTTTTACCGGTTAAAAGTTACGGTTTCGGTTAGGGAATTATATTTTAGGAAACTTATGTATAATAATTAAAATTAATAATAAAATATAAATTTTATCTAGTTGTCAAAATTCTCAGTTTTTATACTCACTTTATATAAATTACGATTTTTTTTTTTTATTTAGACTGGAAATTTGTTAATTATATAATGATTGTGATAAGCTTTGATCTAAAAGTATCGTTACTTTTGTTATTTATGTATTTATTCCATATATTTGAATTCCAATTGAAAATTAAGTTTTACGTTCTTAACTTGTGTTCAGGGAACTGTTTATTCAACAGTCTTATTCACTTGCTCTAATTGAGCTGATTATTCTTCGGTCGCTTCATTAAATACTCCCACGGCGGACAAAATTTCCTGTAGTAAGTTTCGCCCATCATTAACCCAAAGCAGCCCCCAAAACGAACAACCCCATAATGCCCCCTCATGAATACGGACAATACAATGGTTGGCGAAACTTTGGAGCAAACAATTTTCACATAATAATCCTTAAAATGAGTTTAATTTGTAGAGTAAAATTATAACCAGAGAAAGGACGATAGACAGAAAAAGGCAGGAAGAGGAAATGCGAAAGGCAGAGAGGCAGAGAGGGAGGTAGAATGACAATGAGTGTGCAAGGGAGATAGATGCCTTTTATGCCATTTATGAAATATAATGAAGCCCAAAAGTTTGGCTTATCCTGGCAAAACCTTTTGTTGTCCCTTGTTTTGGAGTGGGCAGAGCTTTTAGGTGAAGCGGGGCGGAGAGGTGTGTTTTTTTTTATATTTTGGGATGCTGCATATTTTTTGAAGATTTACATTTGATTGATTTGCCATGCCGGCTACTCGATTTATGCGCAGCGATAAGAATTTTATGGTTTATCTTTGAGGTGTGCGCCGTAGACATAAATTGCGATTTGGGGCAGGCGGCATTCGAATCTTTCCGCACAGCAAAGCACAGAAAAATACAGAAGGAGAAGAGGCATAAAAAACATAATTTCCTGGCCCAGATTGCAGCTTTGTGATAAGATGCCGTCGTCATCGTTGTCAACGACGAATGAGCTTTTCATCATCATAATGATGGGCTTAATGTTTATTATTTGTATACAGACAAACAAACATACATATCGTATATATAAAGTCGCATTTATGTACATATGTATGCAGTTAGATTTTTATTCGGGCTGTGATGCGACATTTATTAACTGATTGCGCCCGCTTGGAGCACCAATTAAATTTTCCCTTGCGCCATAGTCGGAAAAACTGGCAACTCTAAGCAGACAGCGCGACGACGCTGCCGCCAATTACGTTGACAGCAGAATTTAATAAGAAGCGGCAAAGCAAAGCAGCAGGCAAATGAAGTCATGAATGTGGAAGCTGCGACGTGTCAGAGCGAGACGACGCATACGGGGGAGACAACAACAGCAGCACCAACAACAACAACAACAAAAGAAAAGAAAACAAATCCAATGTGGAAATGGACAAGCGACGGTTGCGGTGGCTGCTGACGCTGACGCTGCCGCTGTCGCTGCTGCTTGTTATAAAATGCTAATACGCGCAGCAAAAACGCTTTGAAGATTGAATTATTCAATAATAATTAGGCGTGCGAGCGGGACAGCCGAAGATAGCAACTGCTGCTGCTGCTGGCGTCATCTCGCTCGCACAAACTCACCACACTGGAAACGAACGGCGGTTGAAAAGAAGGCGGCGCAAGAAAATACAACAAAAGGTAAATAGGGAAAAAAACGCTGTGAGCGAGAGCATAACCGAAACAGTTAGGCCAATAAAAATGGTGTCGCTGCAAGTGAGCGAGCAGCGGGTGCGAGTGAGAGCGCGCAAGAGCAGGCCGGTTTGACAGCCACCACAAGCAGCAGGTTTCAAGTGTGAGTGAGTGTGAGTGCGTGTTCGTGTGTGTGTGCGTGTGCGTGTGTGCAGTGGCAGCGACAGCAACAGCAACGGCAGTGGCAGTGGCAGCGACAGCAGCAGCGTTCAGTTGTAGAACAGACGTGATCTCAAGAGGACGTGTCTCTCTCTCGAGTTTTTACAGAGCCGCCGACGTGAATTAAACGCCACTGAGCAAATGAGCAAAACGTGTGCGTGCGACTGTGTCTATCTGTGTGTGTGTGTGTTAGTGAGTGAGTGAGTGTGTGTGATGAACGAGCGAATTAATTAAAAGATAATCAAAACAAATTAACAACACACATATTTTAACTGAGCAAGTGCCAATTTGAACTCGCGCGCAACTTGACAGTGCAATGTTTTAATCACAAAGCAGCAACAATAATTACAATTGCAATTATAAATCGAAATAACAATAGATAAAACACAAAATAGATATAGCTGGCTTTATGTTAAAGCTGTCCAACAATCTGAACGTGAACGCAGCGAACAGCAGCCACAAAAGGAGCAGGAGCAGGAGCAGAAGTAGGAGTAGCAGTCAGAGCAGGATTATGACAGTGACTGGCCTGCGTCCAACGATGACCAGCCCGACGGTGCCGCCGACAACAGCGCTGGGCAGCTCCGGCAGCAGCAGCAGCAGCAACAGCAGCAGTTTGACCTCCAACACGCTGACCTCCAGCACTGCTGCACTGCATCCGCTGTCGAGTCCCACATCGCCGTCGGCCTTGTTGCTGGTACACCAGCAACACTTGCTGGCACAACACCAGCAACATCAGCAACAACAGCAGCAACAACAACAGCAGCAGCAACAGCAACAACATCAACAGGCATTGCAGCTGGCTGCAGTGCATCCGCCACATCATCTGCACAAGAGCAGCTCCAGGCTGAGCAACTTCAGTGTCGCCTCGTTGCTGGCGGATACGCGACCACGGACGCCCAGCGCCAGCGACGCGCCCACGAATCTGTCCAGCTCCGCCGCCACATCGCCCATCTCGCAGAGCAGCGCCGCCGGCACGCCTCCACCTCCGCCACAAGCTGCGCCTCCAGCCGTGCCGCCCACGCATGCGTTTCATCCCGCCGCTGTGGCGCACCACGCCCACTTGCTGCATGCCGCCCATGCGGCGGCAGCGGCGCACGCCCAGCAACAACACCAGCAGCACCAACAGCAACAACTGGCGATGGCGCAACTGCGTCAGGCTCAGGCCGATGCCAGCCGTGCCAGCTCCCCGCCCGCCTCCGCCTCCGCCGGCTCCACGCCCAGCTCGACGCCCGTGGCGCACGGAGTAGGCGCCAGTTCCACGCCCCACGCCAAAAATGAACGCCACTCGCCGCTAGGTGGCAGCAGCCACACGGACTCCGAGCTGGAATACGACGAGGACATGCTGCATGAGCACGATGCCGATCACGATGAGGAGGAGGACTCCATTGTGGACATCGAGGACATGAATGCCGACGATTCGCCGCGCTCCACACCCGACGGCCTCGACAGCAGCAGCAAATCTTTGGAAAGCTCCCACGGCGGACCACCTGGCTCAGGTGGCAACTCCGGCCAAATGTCCGCCACCATCCACCAAGCAGCTTTAGCCGCCAGCGGTCATGTGCCCATCCGGCCGACGCCATTCACAGCCCTGGCCGCTGCCGTCGCCTGGGGCGGCATGGGAGGAGGCGTGCCGTGGCCAGGAGCACGGCAAATGCCGCCCTTTGGACCGCCGGGTCTGTTTCCAGGACAGGGTTTCGGAGGAGGTAAGTTTCGACTCAAGAATCTCAATGAAAAAACAGAAGGAAAAAACCCAATTAGCCTTAAGAATTCCAATTATGACGCGTTCACACCTGCCAGACATCTGTGCCAGCTTGAACTAATTATAATTAGTAAATAATTATATACCAGAACTAACAGAACTTAAATACTGTTTAAGGGAATTCCAACTCCAAAGAATGTGCACTTTTGTATATTGCGAACATAGTCGCTGACTAATCCAAGACTTTTGAAACTTTTTAAATATTATAATTGAAATTCTAGAATACTTTTTGTATATTTCGAATATAATCACTGACTAATCCAAATCTTTTGAGGAAGTTCAATTTCACTATTTATTTCAATTTCAATTTACTTTTTTATAAGAAATGGCGAATTAAAGGAGATTTTCATATCTGGAGTACTCTGTTATTTAACATATTTGCATAATTTAATTAATCAAATAGTCAAGTAGAAAACTAGTGTGATTAAAGTTGAGATTTGATAAATGTAATTGGAAATGAAATGACCATAGTTGAGTGTAGTTGAGAATCCGATAAAGTATTTTAAATAGTTTCCCCAACTAACTATCACCCGATTCAATTACGATTACGAAAATATTCACTGACTAATCTAAGACTTTTAAATGATTTCAATTTGACTATGAGATTAATGTTTGCTAATTTATGCCATGTTAATTAATTGTCCAAATTAGACTTTTATAAGAAATTGCTGATTGAAAGCGATTCTGATTTCTGGAGTACCCTTTTTTTTATTTGCATAATTTGTTATTGAACAAGACTTTTTATCAAATGGGAGAGATTAAACTTACAATTATACATATTTAATTGGAAAAAGAGTCTGTTAAGATATAGTTAACGTTTAGTTAACGTTGGTTAAACAGTTTCCCCAACAATCAGCCGATTCAATAAGCATTATCAATATATCGTTGTCTCCATTTTGTGTGGCGAGTCGTTTAATTGAATTTAACTGACCCGCGCCTCAATTGTCGACTCTATGATAATGGCTGCCATCGACGGTCATCGGAGCTGCGGGTGCGGGCTGTGCCTCCTCTCCCTCTGTTCCCCCCTCTATTCCATTGTAGATATTGCCTTCACCTCTGGCCCCCCTCTGGCTCGTTCAGTGGTGATGTCTGATGTTTGTAGTCAAAGTGCGTGGCAATTATTGCGTCGCTTTAAATAAAACAATGAAATGTTCTTGATTGCGATGACCATTTACTCGTATAATTCACAACATCATTATTATCATTTGTTGCTGTTATAGTTGTTGCTGTTGTTGTTGTTGTTGTTGCTACAATTGTTGTTGCTGTTGTCGCGTCGGTTTTGATTTAACTCAATTGTCGCGTCTGCTTATTCATTATTGCATTGACGTTTTTCGTTGTGTTTTTTGGTGTTTTCCGGTCCAAGTCAGCCCCCCAATATACTATATGGTGTATATACACTCCTGCCCAAAACTATACGACACCTCGAAAATTTTAGTTTCGACCCTCGTAGGAAAAGGAGAAAGCATAATGAAATAAAATGAAGTATGCAGAATAATAGCAAAAAGAGTTCTGCACAAAAGCTGATATTCTGATCTCTGATTGCATCTCGCGTTTTCAAGTAACAGTAAAAAATGCAGAAAAGGTATGTTTTTGGCTTGCCTGCAAGTGTATCAAAACTATACGACACATTCGATTTTTTTTGAAATTACTTAATATTTTGTGTTAATTTTGGTATATAAATAATAGTTATTAGTTAACAAAGCCGCCTTAAGCTTTCTCTACCTCAAAAACTCTCTAAGGCATTGAATTAATTAGGTTTTTTAGAATATTTTGGTCTAAAAGAGACTATTGCGTCAAAATTTCGCTTTTGAGACTTCCAACGTTCTCAAATTTTGTATTCTTGGCATAAATTCGTCTGGCTAAGATACCTCAAATGTTTTCGATTGAGTTTAAGTCAGAGGAGCTAGCTGACCAATCACACACATTGACTGAGTGCTCATTTACATGCGCAATGTCTTTCTGATCTTGCATTAAATAAATTCTGTTTCTCCATTTCCTTTCGAAAATGGCAAATGCCAATCCTCAATGCATTAAATAAATTCTGTTTCTCCATTTCCTTTCGAAAATGGCAAATGCCAATCCTCAAATAGCTTTTCACAATCACCACTCTTCATCTTTGGGCTTGTGAAGCACAGATTAAACGTTCCAGACTTACGAAATGCTCCCCAAACCATTGCGGATCCACCTCCGAAATTGGGTTTACAAAAAAGAAGTGGTTCCTTAGGCAGATCTCGCCAATAGTGCCGAAACCCATCTAAACTGTCAAGATTTAACTTTTTCTCATCCGAAAAAATGATTTAAATGAAAAATATTCAACAAAGCTTTATAAACAAAATAAAGTTAAAATTTTATATTGAGACCCAGTTTCTCTCCAAGTTATTTTCCCCAAACTGAAGTCGGGTTTTTTTGTGGTGGGGTTTTAAGAACGTGTCCATTTTTAAATATCCTCTGACAATGTTTTCAGATGATTACAGCGTCCACCAAACAGTCATCCGTACCACAGGCTGCCTGCAACATGCAGAAAGTGTGGGGCATGATTCAAATGAATTGCTCGCCTTGAGTATTGTGCGATGTTTATCGCGGTCAGACAGCTTGGATTTTCTTCCTGAGTTATGCTAAACACCATATTTATCGAGATCATTTCAAAATTAAGTGATATCACAGCGTTAACGACCCAATTATCCCGATATTATGCTTGTATTATAGCCAGATTCATTGTAAGCTCTTATTGTCCTCTTTTTCTCATAGTTTAACAAACTTTCGCGCTGCATTTTATTATAAATGCATTAAATTTTTAACTGAAAAAGAAAAAAAAATAATTGACACCAAACCTTTATCTCTAGACGCTATATTTCAAATGTGTCGTATAGTTTTGATACACTTGCAGGCAAGCCAAAAACATACCTTTTCTGCATTTTTTACTGTTACTTGAAAACGCGAGATGCAATCAGAGATCAGAATATCAGCTTTTGTGCAGAACTCTTTTTGCTATTATTCTGCATACTTCATTTTATTTCATTTTGCTTTCTGCTTTTCCTACGAGGGTCGAAACTAAAATTT
>JBAMBK010002193.1:0-37933 GCA_037043435.1 Drosophila suboccidentalis | reverse complement strand
CACTGTACATGTGCATACACATGCATATTGATCTTTAACAGCTGTTTTGTATGTATGTACGCAAGTAAACTTTACGTCAAACAAACTGAGTATGACGCGTGCCTAGTAGCGAAATTGTGTTTCAATTTGTATTTCGGCATTTCTTAGTACATTTGCTTTGCTCCTCACCACCAATTGACATGTTCTCGCCGTAAAAATGGCGACAACAAAATTGCCGTAAATTTTTTAAGTATCATCGCAGATACAAAATAAATATATACAAACAGATACATATGAATATGTATACACATGTACATATTGGTATTGGTAATCCCAAAAACTTTAGTATAGTACTTTTAGTGATACAATCCAATTTAATTGCTCTAATAAAAAAAATTCGCTTGGCAACAGAAGTCGACAGATCGCTTAATTCAACACGTCATGCGGAACAAGTACACACAAATAAACATACATATGTACATACACACATACAAACCATGTACAAATGTGAACTACAATGTATTTTCATACAAATACATATGTATGTACATATATATGAATGTATATATGTATGTATATACCATCAATGTTTTCTTTTTGGCTTTTTGCCGCTTTGCTGCTTTGCCAAAATTATGACAAAATTATGAGACCCTTTCTAAGAAAGAATATAAAAACAAAAGGCAAAGCAATAGCAATAATATATGTACATATGTATGTATATTTACATATATACATGTGTACATATTTACCATGTGTATAAGTGTAGCTATACGTCAGGCCTGACACACATTCACTCCCGCACCCGCACCGCCTCCACCATAATCGCGCATATTGTCGCATATCGTTTGAAGATGACGCGCGGTCGTTGTGCTGCCAGACGTTCTGGCTCGCTCGTGCGGGTGGGTGTCGGCTGGGGACGATAACTATTAAGGTGCGGGGCGACATTGAACAAGCCAGCGAAGCAGCAAACATCAACGAACGAAGCACGAGACGAGAGAATTTCAATCGCAGCTGGGTGATAACGTCGTCATCGTTGCCAGAGTTACGCAGGCCAATTTTAATTTATGCACAACACACACACACTCAGACTGAGACGACAATCAACTCGTTCACTCGCACGCTCTCTCCCTTCCTCTCTCACTTACTCACTCTCTCTAAACATCAACATCTTTTTTTTATTCACTTTTGCTGTGCATATTTGCACATTGTTGTTGCTATATTTTTGCGCGCTCACTTATGTAAACTTTTCTCTCATGATTTTTTTTCTCTCATTCTCTCGTTACAGCAGCAGCAGCGACAACGTCGACGACGCGACGCGGGCGATCTGTACTTTGCTTACGTTACGCTCAGCGTTAGTAAGCTTTTGACAGTTGACAACGCGAGACGCTTAACGCGCACGGTAGTTAATAACGACGACGGCAACGCGTCGCTGCTGTCGACGCAGTCGTCGGTGAACGCAACAATAACAAAATAAAATAAAAAAATATAACAAGCAGCTAAATTTTTAGCATTGCTAAAATGCAACGCACCAACATTGAGTACGAGCGTCAACGTCATCTGGCCAATTGGTTAGTGAAGAGCAGTCCGCACATGGCAGCTGCTGCAGCGGCCAGCGCAGCGCCACCCACAGCAGGAGCAAATGGAAGCACTGGAGCTTCAGCGGTAGCTGCAATTGGAGGGGGAGTGGCAGCTGCAGCGCAAGGCGTGCCCGGCAACAGCGCTGCAGCCTGTAACGGTAAGTGAAGCAACAGAGAAGAAAGGTTTAGGGTAAAAATATTGACGTGTGTGTATGTATGTAATTACATTCATACAAACATACTCGTAGATTTGTACATGTGTGTTTATACAAGGCAAGGCACGCGCAAGTAAAACAGATGCGAGAGTAAGAGAGAGCGAAAGAGTTTTACGTTGCTGATTTGTTTGATTCTGCTCATTACTTGCATTTGGTGGTTGTTGTTGCCTTCAAATGCAAGCGAAGCCCGTTCTCTCTTCCTCTTGAACTGCGCGCGCGTCGCTCGCTTCGCGTAATTCAACAGAAACGTGACGACAACGCCGAGCGTCCACCTCCTCGCCCACCCGAGACACTTGGCACAGTTGTTGCTGTAGCTGTTGTTGCAATTGATATTTCACAAAAGATAAGCAAAATTTCAAAACGTTTACTTTTTTTCTTGCTTCTTTTTTTGTGATTTCTGTTTTATTGTACAATAATTTCGCTGTGATTTTGCGTTGCGCTGCTTCAGCTTCTGCCCGGGTTTGCCCGCCTGCAGTTATACTCGCATGTATGTATTTATTAAGTACACAAAAAAATTAAGCCAAATGTGCGCAATTAAAGTGAGTAATAACATAAGCGACCCATAAACCATCTACAGAAATACAACAACAACAACAGCAGCAACAACAACAACAACAACAGAAACACCGACAGGCAACAAACAATGGGCAGCAATCGAACAATAAGCAATCAAAATCGAGATATTAAACTTTAATTGCGTTGAGGAGTTTTTAGTTTATGAAATCACATTTAATACAATACAAGCGTGTATGTGTATGCATGTACATATATTTTTATGCATGTATTGTATTTATGTATTGTATACATAACAATTGCAGGCGTACTTGACTCGGTAATAAACTATAAATAGAACATTAAAGTCAAGTGCTTGCTCACCTGAGGAAATACATGAAAATCTCTTAATAAAAAAAAAGGAAATAAATTTTAACTTGACACAGCAAAAATACTACAACAAGAGCACAGTAGACTCACGAAAATAAGAATATTTTAATGTGAGCTACAGTGGTCACTCGACAAATTAGATGTGGTGTCAAGACGTGTTTTAAGCCATGATTTTTTTTATGTTATTGTGTTTTCGCTTATAAATTAATTTCTTATGCATTTTTAACAATATTAATCTACAGCAATATTCTTCCATACAAGGCGTTTAATTAACTTACAATCACTAATTTTATTTGTATGAACTGCTTTTGTTAACTGATTTTCGCACTATTAAACAACCTATCCTTTTTTGTATCTCTTTGTGTTAAATAAGCCATCAATTATCTATTGGTTAATAAACAGTAACGTGTGTATGTAAATTTAATTAGATCTTGCTAAATTTTTTTTTTACTTTTCTCAATTTTGGGTGAATGTACGAATAATTGGATAGATACATAGTTTTTTTTTTTCAATATTTCATGTTAAAATTTAAATTAAATAATTGAAATGTATTCATAATTATGAAAAAGTCACGTACTTTTTATTTCACACACAAGCACACACGTATACAGACTCATAGAGCGGCATATCTGGTTTCGTAGAAAGTTCGTTCACACTAATTTGAAAACAATAAATGAATGGACTTTGTTCTGTTTACAAAAGTTAAACCCGATATTCAACAAGAATAATAAAACATAAAAAATACACATACTGCTCATAATATTTTTATAATTTGTTTATTTGTTTTGTTTGCCTCAATATAGGAAGTTAATAGAAATATAAAACCTTTAATATATTTATATAATTTAATTGCAATTTTACCAAAATATTCACCATTTATGTCCAGTTTTAAGATAACATTCTAATAAGATTTGTCAAATAACGGAAGTGAATAAATATAAATGTTACTGAAACCGTCCATCACAATCATTAATCTCTCTTTCAATAGCAAATATTTCCATAAAATGTTATCAAGTTGTCTAGCAGTTCATTAACAGATATGCCATGCCTTATGGTAAATTCATTTATTGAAAATACTCTTGATTAAGACCAATCGGTACTTTTATTATTGCGTTATTACATAAACATTTTAAAACATAATATCGGTCTCATGATAGATTACAATTTTAATGCAACTCAGTTGGGAATATCCCAATTAATCGTTACTACTTATATATTAACAGTGATAGTTAATCGTATAATTATTAATATGAAAATATAACAATTCAAAATATCAGTTTAATTCGATGTTTCGATAGTTACGATTATTGATTCCCTATGACAATTTTTGACAAATAATAGTAAGAGCATATACTTTTTTAGCAGAAGTTTTTTCTATGTTTGCCATTGTCGCTGCATCTTATCACAAACCTTCAAAAAGGGTTGCAGAAAATGTTTATCGGATTATTTTGAAATGTTTTTATTCGTTAATTTACATAAAATATTCGAAATTTGCATAAAGTACCACATAAAAGACTTTATCCACACTTACATAGAATGACATTCGATTAACAATTGTCGATATATTTTTTTTTGGTTGAAAACTGCAGTGCAGTTGACCACTGTGCAATCGTTTGGACTGAAAATTGGCTGCGCTTAGCAACAGTTTAAAAATCAACTGTTTACTGTGCATTTCTGTGTGTGAGCGTACATGTGTGTGTGTGTGTTTGTGTGTATTTGTATCAGTTTGTGTGGGATTTGCCCCATTGCAGACGGGTGGACAATAATATATACATATCTATCTGTATATATAGTAATCATATATATAAACTAATTGCTTCACTAATGCACTCGCTTTGGGCCCTGCCTACCTGCGTTTTTGTCATTGTTCTTGCAGGTGGCCCACCTGGTGCACATCACGGCCCATTGACGATGACTGCCACAACTGCTGAGGCACGTAAACCCAAATTGCGTCGCTTTAACTCCCACGACATCAGCTCCAACATGTTCTCCGTGGCGGACTTTGAGAATGCGCGTCTTGCGCGTCGCAATGAGATCGAGTTGAAGCAGCGATTGGCGCGACGCCAGCGCAACAGCGCCAATGGCAGCTATGGCTTGGCTGGCGGTGGTGCTGGTGGTGCAGGCGGTGCAGGTGGTGCAGGCGGCTGCTCTGCCAGTAATGGCTACGCTGGCTACAGTGGCTTCTGTGGCGGACTCAATGGCAGCGGCGATTACTCCACCGGCGACAGCAAGACATCCAAATGCAGCAGCAGCAGCGAGGTAAGTATTATATGCATTGCCTTCAAATTAAATGATGCACTTCATCTGTGTGTATTGTTTTTTTTTTATAGGAACCTTTGCCCGCTGATGTATTCCTCGAGAGGTATTCGCTGCCCCGCGTTGTGCGCATTTTGTACACCAGCAAAAACTCCAATGAGACGCTGCAGTCGAGTTCGTCTCATGGATCGTCTACGGCCGCATCGAGCAGCTCCTCGGCGGGCTTAAAGCCACAGCCCACTAACAGCAACAACAATGATGCTGGCACTGGAACTGGCACCACATCATCGTCTAGTGGTGGCAGTGGCAACCACCAGCACCACAACCACAACAACAACAGCAACAGCATCCACGCTCCACCCGGTCACGATGAACTCTTTCTGCTCTACAGGCTGGTGCGACAGCGTCACATCTACCATGGATACAATGCCAAATCTCAGGCGTCGCAGCGCAAGAAAATTGTGCTCATACCCCAGGAGTTTTCAGGTGAGTAAAGAGTTTAATATTCAAAGAGTGCAACAGTTTCTTCTCGTGAATGACGCATGGAGTTAAATTAAAAGATTCTATTTGGAAAACTTGGGAGTATTTACTGACTAGACATTCATGCATTGAGATGATTCACAGTATGATTCAGTCTACTAAAATTCAGAATAACGTCGACAAAGTAAGAGCAAGAACACGTAATGATAATGAGCGAAAGCTTAAAATGCAATATGCAAAAAAAAAAACATGTAAAAAGAGTTCAAGTAAAAAGAAAGAATGAAAAATACCATAAATGAAACGTATCCGACTTAAATTTATACTTTTAAAAGTATTTGTAATATCCAACAGAACAGAACCTCATTTTTGTATTAGAACTATTCATACTTTTTTCGCTTTGAATTATAATTTTTAAAAAGTAAAGAAAGGAAAAAAATAATATTGGATACAATATTCAATGTTAAAATAATTTGTTTTAATTAGCTTGATTTTTGCGACCTTTCTAATTGTTGAGACTCGGATTATGGAATATAATTTAAACAAGAAGCGTAATTTAAGATTTTCAAAAATTAATTTGTGCAGCCAACATGATATCGAGCCCTATTTGCGACAATAACGTATGCGCCAAAACGCAATTTTACAGGAGAAAGGTTTTTAGGTTTCGTTAAGTTGATTTCTTCGTGTCATATGTCGCTTACGTTATAGTTCACAGGCCAATATCTCCGGAAATATAAACAATTAAAGTTTAATATTTTGAGTGTAGATACTATTAATATTAATGAACACATTTGCATTAAAAAAAAAATTTCGGAAAATGGCGCATACGTTATTGTCGCAAATAGGGCTCGATATGGTGAATTTTATGTAGCTAGATTGTTAATTTGTATTGGAAAAACAAGCATTATAGTTCTTAATAGTTGTAATTACAATATTTTACAGACTTGTGGTTTGTTTTTAGCTTATTAGCGTGGTAAATTGCTTTTATTGACTATTAAGTAATACGATTTTGAACGATTACGTAATTTAAGTGCTTAACTTGCATTATTCTCATGACTTATTCATGAAATGGCTCAAACAGTTGGCTAATTTGGTGTTTACTGAGCTATTCAAGCATTTAAGTGGGCTGCCTGGGAGGAGCGTAGAAGTTATGAATTTCGGTTCGGTTTGGTTTGTTAATATGCGTGACAGAATGACAGACTGATTGAGTGACAGACTTTCCGACTGACAGACAGACAGACAGACAGTGTTACAGTAGAATAATCACAACAATTGCTCATCTCTATTATTATGCAAGTTTTATTTTTTTTTGTTGCGGCCTGCCCATTGTTGGGTCCATGTGACTTTTCACATCCACTTGAAGCCGCGAGGCGCAAACCGAACCAATGCAATAGGCAAATATTATGCAATTAGCTGAAGCTGCTGGCTTACATGGCAACACCAGAGTTGCCAGATAAAATGATCAACTCAAATGCACCCAAACACAAATTCCAAATCTCGCACGCGAACACAAAAGTTTTAATACGTTATGAAAATTAAATGAAAATTATATTATTCTTATTAGAAATACGTATACTAACTTCTTTTAATGCTTGAATTGACCTATCAGTGTGATTTTTATTGTGATACAAAATTTTTAAAAGATATTTTTTGATAGATATTAGAGGTCTGCATGGCTGCATTCAAAACGTCAAATGAGGCATTCATGCTCAACTGAATTTAATGAGTTCGGCTGCGTCTTCCAATGAATTGAATGAATGAATTGAAACCAAAAACTTCACATTCAAAAAATTCAGAGTGAATTGAATGACGAAATAACTGAAAACATCGAGTGAGGGGGATAAGTGCCGTAAATTTAGTTTCTTTTAATTTAAATTAAAAATCTAGTCACGAAAATATTTCTATGCCCCAATATTTCTGATATCCAATTTTGTAACCAACAATATTAACTGTAACATATAAATTATTAAGAAAAAAAAAATGTATTCTGAGTACTCTGAAAATCTTTGCTTCATTCATTTCATTCGTTTCTCGTTCACTCGATGCCGTTCATATGAGTACTCAAATTAATGTCAAAAATGAGTATTCAATCGATGAGAACCGGATCTTTGAATTTATTCCACTCAGGGAGTTGAATTAAACTCACGTGTACTCAGAGACGCTCAAGTTTGAATGCAGCCGTGCAGACCTCTAATATATATCGACAAAATGGCAACAAGAAAAAAAATGGAAATAAAATCAATTTCATTGCTCAAAAGAACAAATTTAATACATTGTTAACAATCTGACACAATTTAAAATACACTTTAAACTTTTTAAGTACAGGGTATAAAATGCTTAACGAATATGATCATAATTTCCATTGTTAAAGACTGAATGCAAGTGAAACTAATTTATGTATCCTTTTCCATTTTCCACAGGCTACTTTTCGCTGCTGAACGAGAAGGGTTTGCCAACGGCCACACAGTACGGATCACTGATGCAGCTGGTGCGGGAGCGAGTCTATAAGTTCGCCTCGGTGGATAATATGCCAGCGTTTAGCGAGTCAACGCCCAGTGCGTCCGGCAATAGTCCCAGCCATGAGGGCTGTCTGCCCAGCAAGAATCGTCCGCAGTATGTGAAGACAACGGCGCGTGCTGGACAGGTGTTCCGTCTGATGGCTGTATTCGAGGATGGCAAGCAGGAGCATGGCCACAATGCTCACAATCAGTCGAATAATCTCAGTAATTGCAAGTCGCATGTGGCCAGTGGCGTTAGCTACATGGGACGCGATAAGGAAAAGGGACGCTACGCTCAGCTGTTGAATGAACAGCGTCAGGTCATATATGTGCCGCTGTCCACCAAGGGCAAATTCTATGAGATTGAGCCGGGCATACCGCAGTTGCTGCAAAAGCTGGGAGATACACAACGCAAACTAAATCCGGAGTGTGTGCATCGTTTGGGCGCGCTGGTGTCAGCTGCCAAGCAGTTGCCACTGATGTTGCGTTATATTTCGGGTCCCCCTGGCGCTGAGATACCCGAGCAGCTGTGCATCAGTCAGGTGACCAAGGAGGATGTTGTCATTGGCTGTCCCATTGAGGAGCTGGACGCCCACATGTCATCGCCGCCGTCAACCGCACAGCCGTTGCAGCTGCAGCTGCGCAAATTGTATCTTGGCCGGGATATGCAACTGCTCAAGTGTCTGTTGGGATTTGACTCGGAGCAGCGCATGTTGGCCAATGCCTATGTCCAGAATATGCTCAAATTTTGTCAATTCAATTGCGATCAGTTTCTCAAGCTGGTGGAGATTGAGCTACTGCAGCGTAGCGAACGATCGGGCAGTAAAACTCGAGAGGGCCTCAAAATACTAAAGCCGTTGCATTTGCCAAAGCTGCTGCGACGCGAGAAGAGCAGCATGGCGGCATCAGCAAATACATCGGCCCATGAGAAGGAAGACTCGATAATATTTCTAAGCAAAACGGATCTAGAGCAGCTCGAGGCCAAAGAGGCGGCAACAGCCGCAGCTGCGGCTGCAGCGGCGGCATCGCTAAGCAGCCACAATGACACCTCAACGCAGGGCACAAATCGCATTACGGAACGCATGAAGGTCTTTCAGTCCACCAAAAAGAAGTGGTTCCGCAAGCAGCAGCAGCAGCAACAACAACAACAACAGCAACAGCAACCAGAACAACATCAAGAGGAGGATAAATCCTGTCCAGCGGAACTGCAATTGGATGTGCAGGCAAAGCGCATGAGCATGGAACGCTATACGGACATGTCCAAGCTGTTGCAGGAGCGTTTTGGCAATGCCAACCATGATATATGCCATGTTACAGCCCAGGCGGATACACAATCGCTGCACAGTGAGACGGAGACGACGACATTGACAACGAGCGTGGACCGTAGCTCAATGCCCAAATCGCTTGATACGCTGCTGCAGAAGTCCATGTCTCTGCAGGATATTGAGCTCTTGAATGGTCAGCGACAGTATCAACAGCGACCGGATTTGTTGGCTGCCCACAACGCTCTTGGCAACTCAGATGCCATCAGCGAGGCGGGCACTGAGCTGGAGGATGTAGAGAATCAGACGCCACCGCCGCAATCTTTCATCACCGAGAAGCTCTACAATGAGTTCCATGTGAAGACGCGTCAGTATAGCAAATCTTCAAGCAGTTTGCATCAGTTGCGACACTTTTCACTGCCGCAAAAGCTGCAGCTGCATGAAACGGAGCGCGAGAAGCGCAGTCTGGCTGAATTTAAGGCTCAGCAGCAGCAGTTGGGCAAGGAACCAATCACTGGACGACGCGCTGCTGGCGGAGTCTCTTTGCTAGGTGGCTTAGTTGCGCTATCGCCGGCTGCTCTGCTCTCGCCCAGCTCGTTGGTTGAGGACGATTTGCCCTATTCGAGTGTGCGCGACTCTCTGGTCATGTCCAGCTTGGGCAGTATTCAGGATTCGGCGGCTCAGGAAGCAACTCTACCACCTGCCGCTATCGACTATACCAAGGAGAATATTTATGCGGAAATTTGCACCTCACACACCTGTGATAGCTTCTCGGGCGCCACGCAGCTGACACAGCTGCCACAACACGGCGACCACGATAGCAATGATGATAATGATGATGATGATGATGGTGACTATGCTTCGCTCAAGTATCAAACCAATGGTCCGCAGTCCGTTAGTCGTGTGGAAATCAACTGCACGCCCGCCACAAGCGCCATCAGTTATCATACGGTTTATTTGGGTGAGGAGCCGCTGGGAGAGCGACATATAGCTGGGAATGCTCAGCATATAACCACCGTGAAGCTGGCTGGCGAGGATAACATATACAATACGCTCAAATGATGATTCATGTGATTTCGGCGTCGACATCGACATCGACATAGATTGGCCGGCGCCAAGGGGCTTTTTTGAATGTGGAAGGACAATGCGAATAGATTATTGAATATACAGATCTATACAAACATACATATGTTACTTTTAATCATCCCTAATTTTGTAAGGCGAAACGCGAACAAATGAAACAAACAACACTTCTATATATATATATATTTACAAATCTCTGTCACGAACAGCAAGAAAAACCAAACGTATAAACCGTAGAATGAGTAAAGATATTGAAAATTCAATAGAAATTGAATTCAGTTTTAGATCAGGTGAAATAATGTTTAACAAATTTGAACAAATTCGAAAAAGAGGAATACAGACGTGTTCCGAGTTCCACTTTCGCATTGTTTGTTCAAATGAAATTAATGAGAAAGTAGAATTCGGAATATTATATGTATAAATATTTATGCCTTTCGGCCTAACTCATTTGATGATTCGTTTTGGGTTGTATTTCATTTTGAAAACGTATACATATACTAATTTGATAGACTGTAGTATTAGCGCACGTAAGGGTGACGCGAAATTCCCTTTACCCCCTTTAGTCCCTGCTAAAAGTCCCCAATCGCAAGAAAATGACAACTCAAATTGTAATATTATATGATAACAATGTGAAGACAAGCAATTATTATTGTAAATAGGCTTAAAAAACACACACACAAACATACGCATATGATTCATAAAACTGAATACTTGAAATATTTGCAATATTATTCAATTGTACCCGTAACTAACATACATATACAACATACATGTAATATAATATATCGATATATTTATGAATTGTAGAAATCTTAGCGCATACCTAAGGTATTACTAGCTTGTAGGCAATCAACAACAAGTCAAATCAAATCTTAAAAGATATATACATAAAATACATACATTTATATATACCATTTATTCAGATATATCTAGAAATAAGAAATATATATAAACAACAAATATGTCACAATGTAACATAGCTTGAAATCTTAGGACTCACAATTATGGTCCACTTTTACACGATCTCTATTTGTCGCTCTGTGTAATATATATATATTTATATAGAGTCTATATAAATATTATTATTTTTTTTTTATAATGGGTGTGGCATGTCCTTAATATTACGTTCTTTGATCTGTCTGTTCGTCCGTTCTGAGCTTTAGAATTATCAATGCGTTTCTCTCAAGATTCTCAGTCACAACATCGGGCCATATAAATACCTAGTTGAGTAGTCTCAAATGCATTATGTAATACTTGTATATGTTCTAGTCCTCAGTTGAGAGATTTGTATTTAATTTTTTTCTAATTTAATTCCTTGTAATTGTTTCACTCTCTGTGAATTTGGAAAGAATATACAGTGAAGCAAAGTATCTAGTTATCCTGTTTATTTTCAATTCGACATGCCAAACTGTTAAAGCTTGTGGCCAGGCCAAGAGTATAATTCAAATCATTTTCGATTCTCGAGTACTTTAAATAAATATTTAGTCCAGAATTTATTACAATCTATTTTGCATAAACTTAGCTAACTTTATATATCATTGTTTAGATTTAAACACATCTCTACAGCTGAGATTTTATAATATTATAAACATCTGATATGTCAGCTAATTTCTAATCTCTCATTATTTACGATTGTTACAACACACAATATGAGTACAAGAAAAACTTTTGATTTTCACATAAAATTACAATTGTTTTCTTTTTAATTTGCTTTATTACAATTTTTATTTGCAGGTTTATTCAGGTAATGCTCGTACTTATATTTATAATTATAGGCAAGTGCAGCTACAATTAATTTGAAGCATAAATAGTATTCACTAATTAATATTCGAAAATATTTAGATTTAACAAATGGAACCCTGTATAAAAAGAAAGCAATACTCACAAAAAAGCTATGATACTAGTTGTAAAACATTTGCATGTTCTGCTAAATGCAATTTGGATGCGTTTACACGACATTTCGTAGTGAAAAGTGATAGTAGCTAAGAATGGGGAAACTATGGAAGAAGCATCAGCTCTAAAAATAAAATATATATACAATTCAAAACATGATAGAAAATATGTATGTATAACTGTGTGTTTGTGTGTAAATGTACTAAGAGTACTTATACTTTGTAGCGTTTACCTTTGCATTTGAATGTTTTGTAGACATGTAAGTAAGGCTTCACTGTAGCGCAAGGGTGATACACTGTGAATATTGTTGATAAACATAAGAATTGTATCTATATAAGCAACTACCCGCCAGCATATAAATTGGTGTGATAAATAAATGTCTAACAAACAAATGATAAATTATGTGTAGCGTAGTTAAAAAACCGACGCAGTTTTGAAATATGCTTTTAGAGCCCAATATATACGATATAAATAAACTATATACATACATATACATCATATATATAAACTATGCGCATAGAGCATTTAAAAAATGAATCAACAACTTTGCTTTAATGTGAAAAATACAATACATATTGAATGTCATCAAACATTTAAGCATTAGCTAAATAATTTTCAAAAGTAAAGGCAGCGCGTAGCAATTTTCAGGGATTTTTAAATGGAAAGGCACAAAAAAAATGAAATTACGAAAGAAATGAAAATATATTAATAAAAATTGTATGCTTAGTTTGGAATATTCTAAACTAGCGCCCTAAATGCCGCCCGTAGGCCTTTGAAGCAGTTAAGAGATGAATGAGAGACCCAGCACATTAAGCAATAATACATTTCTAAACACATAATGAAAAACTAATAATAGATTTAAAACAAACACACACTAAGAAACATACATACACACAGATTAATAACTCATGTTTTTGGTGTCTATGTTAATCCCTAGAAATGGCAATTAATCAATTTAGAATTCAACAATTCAAACATTAGTAGAACTTTAATGTCATGCCCACAAACAAGCAACAAATAAATATATTCTAACATATATAAACGAAGAAAATAGTTGAAGATATACAATATTATTATGTGAATGAAAATACTTATAACCTCTTCGAGCACTTTTGAATGCTGTTCTGAACCCAAACTGAACTAGGTATTCACTATGAGAAAATTTTTGAACTGAAGATTACAATGATGAGGATTATGATGCCATGTGCTTAGCTATGGCAAGACTGAATTGATAAAAAAAAAAAGAAAATAAAAATATTTGAATTGTTTGGTATTGGGTACACACAAAATAATGATACTGATATTATTGTTGTAGTAGATCTTTTTATAACATACATACATACACAGATACACACATAACAAACATATATAAAATCTCAATTCGAGAAATCCCCTTTTAAGCAGCTTGACTGAAAAAGTTTCAAACAGTACGCGAAACTTCAACTGAATCAACTCTATCATACAAATTTATATTCTACGTTATACTTAAAGATAGATATTGCAAACAAAATGGCAATGAAACTTTCAACAAATACCAATGAAATAAATGAATATGATAATAAAACTGGAAAACTTTGTTTTTTTTTTATTCAGGTATCGTCACGTTTAAATTTTTTAAAATTAACACAATTCAATTTATTTTTATGATTTTTGTAAGTAAATTAAGTTTAATTTAACTATCTGAATTAAAAATTGCAAAAATAATAATTAAATTTAAATTTGCATGTGAATATCATTTAAAAATACTTATTTTCAACTTTTAAAAAACAACAAAAATCTGGAAAATTGGAATAAAAATTTAAATGACCATATCTTTTTAATTGGAAAAATGTATGGCACACATATATTTCTTAATATCATTCTGTTGATATACCAATTGTCCACCACATGTATTAGGAATTAGAATCTATCTGTTTACAGCATACTCCACACATCATCTAGTTCCCTTTCTTACGGTTTATTTTTGAGCTCAATTCACTTCCGATTCAAGTAAAATACGTTACAGTTTTAGGGTGACCAGGCATTCAGAAAAGATTGTAAAGTTGGCTGCACGCAAACTGTGTACTCACGTGAAGTTAGCTGGGCGGAGCAATTTGACTTAAGCGAAGTTAGCTGCGCGCAAAATAAAACTCAAGCGAAGTTGCCTGCACGCAAAAATAACCAATGCGAAGTTGGCTGCGCGCAAAAACAACGATGGCAGCGCGAAATTCAATTGCAATGCTTATTCTTTCTCGGCTATTAAGACACTTTGACTAAATGAAACTACCCTAAGTTTTTTCGTTATATAGTTTGTTTTTATTCTGCACATACAATTACTGACATACATACTAATTCATAATTCATCTTTATGTTTGTAGTTTTCTATTAGCATCATTTTTTGTTTGTTTTATATCTCTTCATTTAAATGGTTTCTATTATTTGCCCAAATTTGTGTTAGCTTTAATTTCTGATTTTGTTTGTTTATATTTTCATATTTTTTCGTTTTACTAGTTGAAAGAGCCAGTAATTACTGTTCGGATCTGAAATTTGCAATAGTTTTTAAAAAGTGCCTTAAGAAATGAAAAGAAATTTTAGAAAGTGAAAAAAATGTTTGAGTGAACAAAATTGAATTATAATCTTATATTTAAGCTTTAAGTTTTAGAGCTCTTCCAACGATTTTTAAGGACTCCGTCGATTGATTCTACTTATTGTTAGATTTGGGCCATTGTAGTTGTTATTTGTTCATTTGTTACATTCAACTACATCGACATTCAATTTTGGGATACATATCTAATTAGTTATATTATATGCTTCATGTTCTTTTATTTGTTTTTTTCATTTTTTTTTTATAATGCCCATGCAGAAATGCGTATTGAAATTTAGCTCTTAGTTGATTCAAACCAACTGGACGACGCGATGGTTTTCCTTTGCTTTTCTCATCAAAGTTCTCGTGTTGTTTTTAGTATTCTATTATTTGTTGTATATTTATATAACGATATGTTGGTATACAAACTTTATAATACCCTGACTAATTTAGGTATAGTTTTAGACAGTTTTGCTGAGCACTTGGCCAATTAATTGCCATGGATTTGGGAAACATATGTAAGTGGGTCCAGAAGGGAGAATACATTGAAGTCAAGAAGTTACTCAAAGTTATTCAAGATACACTGATAGGAAGGAGCAGGCCCTAGGGAATTAATAGACACTGAAAGCTTCATAAGGTTTAATAATATAGTGCAGCTTTAGTCATGTTCGAAATTCCAAGAAATCGCCAAGCATGTTTAATTCAACTTAATTTAATTTAATTTTTTGAAACAAAGGTTTATTTTTTACAGGATAAATATTTTTAAAGGGTCGGTCAATGACTGGTTACGGAAATTAAGAAACCAAACCTCTCAAAACCGTTGCCTTGGAAAATACAATACAAAATTAAAATTCGCAATATTTTGAAGTTTTGGGAATTAAGAACATGACTGTTGGGCGTATTACAGAATGGTTTATCTTCTTGTTTCGTTTCAGCTTGTTCTGGTTTTGTGGCACATTCAAAAGAGATCCACGCGCACACTTTCACACTTTTACAAAGATACACACACGCACACATTTGCACACATTTGCACACTCACTCACACACACACACACACCCAATGGAACCTAGATTGTGGCTGAATGAAATCCTAACTAAAATCGTAACTAACTGTCGCATTATTTATTGGCCAAGCTTAGACGGACTGAGCACCAGCTCTGGCTCAAATTTGCTGGCCAATTGCTGTGGAGGCGGCGGGGGCAGCAGTGAGCTGCCACGCCCCATTGTTGCGCTGGCGGATGACGGCTGTGATTTGTGCTCCATGCCAAATAAGGACGCTGACGTGGCTGTGATTGAGGAGGCCGTTGATGGCCGTTGCATTCCCGTTGACATCGCCGTCGTCATCGCCGTCGCCGTCGCTGCCGTCAATGGCTTCAGTATGCTCAGACTTGTGGTGGCGATGCCCGATGATGGTTCCAGCACCTGGCCAGGTATGCTTGCCGTGATCGTGCCCGCCGTGGATAACGTTGGCGGCGCCGGCAGCGGCAGCAAACTGATCGTTGTTGTTGTATTGACCGTGGGCGTCGCCGTTAAGCCGCTGATTCGACTGGCTGGCAGGGCATAGACGGAACTCGAAGCGGTCATCGACATCCCCAGTGGACCACGCACCGTCGCCGCGGCGGAATAGGTGTGTGGCTGTGCCGGCGGCAGATCGTAGCTTGTCGGGTGCGACTGTGAGGTGGTCAGACGAGTGTTGTTGCTGCTGCTGGTGGTGCTGCTGCTGGTGGTGGGCGTTGTCTTGGGCGTGGCACCCGTTGAAATGCCCGGTCGTTGCGCGGGCGTGCTGAATGCTGCGTTGTTGCTTTTGAGTCTTGGTATGGCGCCGGTGCTGCAGCTGCTGGGCAATGGAGCTGCCACTGTTGCTGCCGTTGACGCTGTCGCTGACGTTGGCGCTGCCTGTACAATCTCCGTGTCCATCAGTGATGTTTCCTCAAAGACGACAACGCCATCCAGTGAATCTCTGACGGTGGATGAGGAGGATAGCGACTGTGATTGCTCCGGTTGTTCCTGCAATTGTTGCTGCTGTTGTTGCTGTCGCTGTTGCTGCTGCTGCTGCTGTTGTTGTCGTTGTTGTTGCAGTGCAACACGTTGTCGCACCAATTTACTATTGGGTTTCTCATCTACAGTGCTCAAGGTTGTTGTGGCTTTTCTTACTGTCGTTGCTGTTGCTGTCGCTGTTGTTGTTGCTGTTGTGGCTTTGGTGGTACTACTCGTAACGGCAGTTTTTGTTTTTGTTGTTGTTGTTGTTGTACGTTTGGCATCCTGCTCCTCATCGCTCATCTCGCACATATTCAGCGCCGTCTGCAACTTTTTCATCTCGAGCGGGGCATCAGCTGCAAATGAAATTGATGTGTTGATTCCCAAAAATATTGTTAGATTATCTTTTAAATTCCACTTACCGCCACCCATATGATCCATGGTCTCCGGCTCATTGATGATGGGCACCACCCGATTAATGGCCGTCTTCTGCTCGTTCTGCATGAACAGCGATGTGGTCGCTATTTGACGCAATGCCTCCATTCCCTCATTAAGCATCTTGCTCTGACTGCGCTTGTGCGCTATCGGATACTTTGGCTGTATAAGGAAGCAATTAATACAAGCATATTAAGTATGTTGAGAGAACTTCGCCCACATATCTATACATACAGCTGCGGTGAAAATAATAGCACCGCTCTTTCTTTTACTATAACAGCTATTGTAAGTCAAGTCTTCAAATTTAAAAAATATATTTGAAAAGGTCATCTAAATTCCGTTTGAATGATGTATAACTTTCCTTAACCCATTAAGTACCCATTAAAATATTCGAATTTTAAAAAAGGTCTACTTTTTCAACTTTTTTCCTCGATTTTTTCCAAAAAATGTTGGGATGCAAAAACATTCTTCAAACAATTTTAGGAGTAACTGCAAAAGAAATTTTTCAAAAATATTTTTGCTAGTATTTTTTTTAATATTTTGAAAACTGCAAAAAAGGCACTTTTTGCATGAAAATGAGGAAAAATGGGTTAAAATTGTCATTTTTAGGATTTTCAAAATATTAAAAAAAATACTAGCAAAAATATTTTTGAAAAATTTCTTTTGCAGTTACTCCTAAAATTGTTTGAAGAATGTTTTTGCATCCCAACATTTTTTGGAAAAAATCGAGGAAAAAAGTTGAAAAAGTAGACCTTTTTTAAAATTCGAATTAGGAAAAGCAAATAGTAAAACGTTCGTTTTCGTTTCGTTTTTACTTTTTGAAAACGTTCGGAATTCGGAACAGGCCTGATTAATTAAAAAACTCAACACTTTCGTTATGTTATCACATTTTAAGGAACCGTTCCTATAATTCTTTCTGTCCATTTCTTTAGATGATACTTTTATACCTTTAGTTTCAAGTTCCCCAAAGTATCTTCGTGCGTACCTGCGTTGTAGGTCCTCGGGCTATGGAGACGCGCTTGCTCTCATTGCGGAGCAGGGACGTTGTGTGATCCGCATCGATCTTGTTGCCGTTTTTCTTGCGCGTCTTCTTGCTGGATGAGATGCAGTGTGATGGGCAGATGCAGAAGAGGATGCGTAAAATGCAACAGATCAGGCCCAGTCCTATGGTTGAAGAGAAAGCAAATAAGTATGTCGATAATAATTGAATAATGTTCAAGAACTATATTGCCTATGAGAGAGGGCCCTATAAGTCTTAGCTCCACTGTTTTAAAACCCTTCTCGCCGGTCCCAACAAATGCAATGACCAGACCCAGCGCCACAGTGCCAAGTCCCACATAGAGAAAGGCATTGGCGAATGTGCTGGGTCCACGTAGTACGCCCAGGAAATCTTCGTCATCCGAGGAGCCACCCAAAGAGGCGTCTTGTATCTGTCGAGCGAGAGACAAACGTATTAATTCGAGAGATTCAATAATAAAATCAGAGCGTTATCTTTCTTCCCATGCAAGTAAATTGAGATAATTGATCATGAGAAATTATATAATGGCATAAATATTTTATAGCACTGGCTAACAGCCAAGATGTAACTGTTACCCAGCTCACATTTCTTGGATACATTTGGTAACCCAAATGGAAACAATTATTTTAGAAATATTTCTGTACTATGACTATATTAGCGGCTTTCTGAGCGGAGCTTTTAGGATTTTTATCTCATGCAATTCTGGGAAAACTATAAGTGAGTATTTCTTATTATAATTTTTACAAATTATAATTGCAATAATTTCCTCATAGTTTCTTAAAAGATTTCAAAATTATTTAATTTTCTTCATTAGAAAATATATGTATCTAAATCTTTTTATTCAGGATAAAGAAATAAAAAAAGAAATAAAAGAAATAAACAAATTTGCAAACTCACCTCACATCTTAAAAAAATGCTAGATTTTTAAATTTATTGTATTCAAAAAAATCTCAACACAAAAATATTTTCTAAGTAGTTTTTACTCATCTGGTGTTAGGGGAAAGTTAAAAATAGGATTTTTAAGTGAATACTATTCTAAATTAGTATTCATATGTATGTATATTTCGATATTAGGGATAAATATTTATATGTATGGTTAAAAAGGGCATGAAAATCGCAGTTGAAATGAAAAGAAATGTTTGGAATTTGGCTTTTAGAATCGAATAATAATAATAACAACAATGGTAAGTACGAATATATGGATTCTATAATTCCTGCGCCACCTAGAATTGAATGCGCTGAACATATTGCTTAGAGCGAGGTGTGATCGAAAAGAAAGTAGTGAATACGAGTAAATGATGCAGTTGACATAAATAAAGGTGCGAGAGTTAATAAAAGGGATTCTTTTCGTGATTTCTTGATTGTGATATATGTGATTTATGTGATTTATTGGTTCTGGGAATTGCTGTTGTTTTTGTAGTTGTTGTTGTTGCTGTTGTTGCGGATGCGGATGCAGTTAGAATGTAACGGTATTTAGACAGCGCTATGTGAGAGGCTCTACGTGATGAACTTACTCGGTTACGTTTCACCCAGCGTCGGTGGCAGGCGGCCTGTTGTTGTTGCTGCTCCTGGACGCTGCAGCGTCGGCCGCGCTCCAGCCAAGCGGCACGTCCCTGAGCGCACTGTGGGATCACGTGTCCACGGATCACGGATCAGGGATCGGAAAACGATTCGATTCGATTCGTTTTGATCGATATGGACAACGAATGGGCACGAACATCAAAGGCGAATGCGATATTGATATTGGTATCGATATCGATAACAGCGACGCGACGATAACAGCACGCGCACGCACACACACACAAACACACACACAGACACACACGCACACACATTTGGCGTGGTGGTGCGGCCGGACGGTGTTGGTGTTAGTGGCGGTGGCGGTGGGTGGAGTCGATAGTCGATAGTCGGTGGACGGTGGTCGATAGACGGTGGTCGGTGGTTGGTGGTTGGTTGTGGTGGTGGGGCAAATGCATAGAAAATATATACAGTTACTGTGATTAGTTGTGTCGGTGAAATTGTTTTCGTTTTTTTTTGTCTATAATAAATATTTTTTAAAAGCATACAATAAAAAAAAGAATCAAAACTGAAGAACAACTCATGTCACAATAGTAACGACTAATGCAAAAGCAATCAACTTTTAATTTCAATTTGCAATTTTCCATTCAATATTCAATTTCATAAAGTTGTTTGTGGTTTTGGGTTACACTTTCAATGATTTCCATCAATTACAACAACAATATTAAAAATACTTGACAGCCAATTGCTTGCACAAAGAATTAAGGTTTTTTTTTTTTTTTTTTTATTTTTTTTATAAAAGGCATAAACACACATTGAGTTAAATAGGAGAGTAAACAGTTAACAATTAGGTTATGAAAACATAAAATGAAAAACACATCAAGTAAATGGAAAGAGAGGTAGAAAAGAGAAAGAGAGATATAGAGATTGAAAATGTAAACATAAAAAAAACAAAAATAATTAATAGAAAGGTCAACACATGACAAGACACATCATCAACTGCATTCAGAAATTGTAGGGTATTCAGAACTTCGAATGCTTAAACATTAAATAAAATTCTCATGCCGCAGCCGAAAATATTGTAACTTGCAAAGCTCGCGAATAGCTCTCGGAGTAAGATGTATGTAGTATAACTACATGTATATATCATTCACCAGATCAGTCATGCAATAATTTAAAAAAATTATAGAGCAGGCCCCTTGAGTGTATGCCAGCTGCCGACCTACAGAGAATCTCGAATCCCCACCATAGTCTTTATCAATTATTAATTTGATTCATTTTTAAAATGATAATAATTCCATAAAGGAACCAAAATATCATTTAAATTACTTACAAATAGATCAGCAAATGATTATAAACAAAGTAAAAATAAATATATTATTGTTATGGATTTGGAAATAAATGATTAGTTTTAAATATAAATTTTTTTTTAAAAATAATTCTTAAAAAAAGCGATTTTTGATTTTTACTTTATGATAAAAAAAAAAACAAAAACTAACCACTTTAATATGGTAATAACTTTGTTATTTTGTAAACTTTCTCTTTAACATTTTTGAAAAGTAAAAATCGGAAAAATTGTTTTAAGCCTTAAGGAACGTATAAGAAATATAAATAAAGCAAAACAATATAAAGCTCTCTTAGACTTTTCTTTGTTCATATTGAAAAATATGGAAAATATAAAATTAAAATTATGGATAAATTAATAAAATTAATATGATAAATCATAGACAGAACCAATGTAATAATTTGACAGACTTAACCACTGTATAGGGAAACGTAATATGCGATATATGATTTATTTCTTTATTTGCTTTTTAAAGTAAACCTGCCGCAAATCAGACAAACAAAAGTCAATGCCATTTCAGCTTGCACACAACATTTCAACAAGCACAGTGCACACATACATATGTACACACACACACACACATGCACATACAGATGGGCAGACCTACACTTAGACATTCTAATGGGCCGACGCGACTCGCGATTCGGGGACGCTCAAACCTCAGAGATATAGGACTATACTAAGTATATACAGAATGGGACAGCCAGCTAGTAAATATGCTGCGTGTTAGTAATAAGGCAAATAAAATGACACACACACACACACACAAATGTAGAGTGTCCTATATAGGAAGCCAACAGATATACATATATAGATATCTAGGTGTTGCTTGTGTATATATAGATATATATATATTCCGTAAAGCATTGGGTATACGAGTATGTGAAAGTATCAGGTCGCACGCTCAACGGAGTTTCTGTTTCTGGTTCTGTTTCTGGTTTCGTTTGCTTTTCGTGTGCGAAATCGCAGTCACATGGAGGCGGCTATCGATCGGTACACATAACTGTAACTGTGTTGTATGTTGCCCTTGACTGGATGTTGTTGTTCCTGTAGTAGGTGTAATCAACAATTTGCGACGCTGATTGACGAATGACGAAGGCGCCACAGTAGAGCACAGTTGTAAAGTAACTTACACGCATTCACGCAGCCTGGGAGCTCTGGGCTTGCGAGGGGGCTGGTAACAGGGGGGGGGGGGAATTGTACACAAAACATTTTTGTTGAGTTCACAGTTGACAACGAGTCGACGCGTCGACGCGGCAGGTGTGTTTGCTCAGCGTTTTAATGTTTGGTTGCCCCCAATGCGAAATGTGAAAATTATAGACAACTGCAATATAATTTGCCAATTTTGAGACCGCAAATATAATGATCAATCAATTATCATCATTATTGTATTATTGTGACACTGACACGTGGCAAGTTCCAATACATTTGCAATTCACAGTCAATTTGTCTTGTCTTTTTCCTTTGCATATTGTTTTCAGTTCGATCACGCCAGGTGTTCATTAAACTTTCACCTTTTGGCAATGGCTTTCAGTACTAATCGCTGAACCCATATTTATCACAATAGATTAGCTATTTTTAAGCATACTACTAGTCAGCCACTAAGCCAACGCCTGAGGTTCCTCTTCCCATACCCCACCATTCCTCTAGTTCCATCTACACTCTGCGTTTTTTAAGCACACGCAACGATGCCACGCGACTCACAAAAAAGTTGTCGAAATTACAACAAAAAAACCTCTCATTTTTTTGCTATACTCTTTCCATTCCTTTTCATTTTGGTATTAGCTAGATTTTGTTGCTATTATTCTAGTTGTTGTTGTAGGAGGGTGACAAAACGCTAATGAACAGCGCACACGGAAGTCTGTGGCAGCTGCCCCAAAAAGTGCGCTACAAAATTTAATGTTATGTATTTAATGATTTTATGGCAAATCGAAGTACGAAAAGTGTGATCCTTCGGGCAGGACCTAACTCTTATATATTGGCTTTAGCTGTGTATTTAAGAATCTAATAGAATAAACTCAATTTTAATGTATGTTGATGAAACTTTTTTTTAAATCCGATGTTGAACGCTTTTAAAAAAGAACAAGGCTAATTTTTTTTTAAATCTGGAAATAAATACTTATTTCTACACCACGTTGATATTAAGCCTTTATCCATATTCATTTTAAGATATTCCTGAAGCTGTGATTTAAATTTGTATTGTATGTAATTTAAAAAATTGAATGAATTATAGCCCAACTTTAAGTTAAGTTTGTACTTATAAAGGGCTTAAAGTACCTGTTACTCTGAAACACAAGTTGATTGAAACACAGTTTTCAATAATCATAATTAGTTGGTGGTTTGGGATTTCCTGTTTACACGAATTGTCGCCATTGATTTGTTTTGTAATAATTAATTGATGTGGCGCCGAAAATTAACATGTAGTTGCAGCCCACATGACACAGGCGGCACAGGAATTTATTGTGGCCTTATTGATTGTTGCCATTGCTTAGATTGTTCGAGATTGTTGTGATTATTGTTTGCCTTTTGGCCTTTGTTTGCTGTTAACTTGTTATAAATACTTCAACAATATAGAGCACTCGTTATGCCTAATTATAGGTCCACGAGTATCATAAATAATTAATTTGTTGTGAATGGAGCTGACAACCCAAACCCCAGCCGACAATGCATTACAATGGTCGAGTGAATTGACAATTTGGAGCAAGTACATATTATTATTGTGAACAACATTAAAATTTTATTTTGAAAAAGCCTTACGCCTTCTGTAATCTAATGATTCTATCTATTAATCATTTACTTATGCTCTTTAATTTGAATTATCAGCTTTCTTTTAGAATAAAGAAAGTGATGATTCCGATATCGGGGCTTACAGCTAAAAATACCAGAGACATTTGAATTTGTTTCTCGTTTATTTATCCCCTGGGCCGCATTTAATATAATTTTTTCAGGTAAGTATCGGCTTAAGATTTCAGTTGTTGTTGAAATCGTTGAATTTAAAGAAACATTTAAATAAGTCAGAAAAAGTAGATACAATTTTGCTGTTACCTAGTGTTATTAAAACTTTACTCAGAATTGACTTTATGCTAATTTGTTCAGACTTGGACTTGAAAGCATTACAGAAAAGCTCTAATTCCGAATTTTGAAAAAACAAGTAGTAGGACTGTTTGTAGAATAACCTAATCTTATTGCCAGTATTATTGCTTGTGAATTTTTACTTTGTTTTGTTCAAAGTTGATGAAACTTTCTTATTTCAAGCAAGCTTATTCTTTTTCCATAAATGTTGTTTCTGTAACCATATTTTAGCACTACATAGCAATGTATAATACAAAGTCCTTGTCGACAGCTACTAACTGAAAGTTGGCATATGTAGGAAGAACTCGAAATGCAACGACTTGAGTTTAGTTGAGTTGAATTGGAAAGAACTGAGCTGAACCAAGTGCAAAATGTACTTGAATATCAACAATCAAATGCAGTGGCAAAGTCGGAGGCAGAGGCAGAGACAGGTGGGTAACACACACAGGTGGGCTGTCCCAAAGTCTCGAGCACGAGCCGAAGGAAAAAAAAAAGTGCGCAGGCTAATGAAAAATGCAGCTGCAGCAGCCGCAGCTGCCACTGACACACGGAAAGTGCATAAAAAAGGAAAAGCCTTTTTCGAGCTGTGGCGCTTAGACAATGCAGTTGATTGGCTGGAAGAAGAGAGAGACATACAAATACAGGGAGAGAGAGAGCTAGAGCGAGCTGGGGAGATAGAGAAGATGCTTTGCCATTCAGGGACAGGCATAGAGACATTACAGGCAATTTCACTAAATGCCACTGAACGTGTCGCCCCCCACAGTCCCTCTCCATCCCTTCATCCTGAGCCGGGTGGCGGCTGTTGATGCTTCCATTGTTTAGCTGTCGCAGCCCTGAGGCAAAAAAGCCTCAAGGTGTTCACAGCTCATGCGGCGCATGGTTCTACTTATGGAGCCCATAACTGGCACACGGCCAGGGACAAGGGTGAGGGCATTCTGAAGAGGCTTTGCACTAAATTTGCTACACAAATCAGCATTAAATAGGCCCAGGACTCGGACCTCGGACCTTGGGCCACAGGGCCTGGCCTACAACATGGCCCATAGCCGTTCATTAGGGCCAATAATACCATTGGTCACTTCAAAGGCAACCGCAAGGTGGTCAAGTCTAGTATGCTTCAAAACAGCCACAAGTTTCTAAAGGACAAGTATATAATTTATTTTTCTAGAGTTTTATCATTAAATCTAAACTGATTTTCGTCAGAAACTGAAGAACGGATGTATAAATTTTTAATTCTATATTTTATTTTATTCTAGAACTTTAATATATTTATTTATCTGTCTGTATGAGTGTGTCGGTCTCGCAGATTACAGAGGCTATCAAGATATATCACAATCCGTGTTCAGTAAGAAAATCTTAACTGGTTATTGCGATATCATAACCAAATTCACAGATTGTGATAGGAGTAGGGATCCAGAAAATAGATATTGCTTGGAATTTTTAATTTGCTGCAATTTTATGCTTAATGCGATACATAATAATTTACAATTTTATCGTTTTTTTATCCACTTACTATATAAAGAAAACTGAATTTAATTTTTGTAGTTTCGATAGCATTTATGGAATTTTTAAAGTAATATAATTTTGCATATTTAGCTAGTCCTTTAGTAGATCGCATAATATTGAATTTTAATGCAGTTTGGCGAGCTTAAAATACATTCAACACATAACATATAGTACATAAACACACACATACACACATATATAGTTATACTGAACCACACACACATACAAATTTCAAGGCTAGTTATGCTTGGAGTAACAAATTCAACTGGAGGAAAAGGAAAAACCAGAACAGAGAGAAAAGTTACGAAAAGTCCAACAAAACAATTTAAAGGCAAACAAGTACAAAATTTGTCGTCGAGAGAGACCAACTTAGGGATACACTAATATATATTCATATACACTCAATAAAGAGATTTTTCAAGTTAAGGATATGTTCAACTTAAGTCTCTAAAATAAATAATAATCGATTATGAAATCGGAGCATTTATAACGAACCTCGCACAAAGTTAGGATACCCATTTTGAATACGTAAAGGGTATGCAAAGAGAGAAAGCGAGAGAGAGAGAGAGAGAAGGAATATTCTGTTACGGAACCAGGAAGCAACCGAAAGAAACGCAGATTGTATAATGAAATCGGATTCGGAATCGGAATTGGTAGTCTCGAGACATGGGAGAGAACGGGCTATTTGGGGCTATGGACAGGATCTAACCCGTGGTCACCGCACACTAAATAGATTTCTTGCTAAATGTGGCCGAGTGTATAAGTACGTATGTATATATATATGAATATATATGTTTGTGTTATTGTGTGAGTTTTCTGTTTCAGGGTGGACGCACAGTGCGGAGCGGAAGTAAGCGTTTCTTTCAGTTTTTCTTTTGCGGCACTTCCGGCCATGAAATGTAAACGTCGTTTTAGTTTTTCTTTTGTTTTCCGCTGCAAATGAAAATGTCAAATGACTGTCGACCAGCGACTGGCGACTCAGACGCCAAAGGATGTCGAAATGTGCTGCTAATTGAACGAATGTCGCGGACTGATTAAAGAGAATTCTAGCCAGGACTATATGCACGACCTTTGCCACATTGATTTCAGATGCACTTAGTAGGAAAAGGAGGAGGAGGGGGAGGGGAGGAGGAGTCGGGTGTAGAGAAGTCGAGTAGAGAATAGAGAAATATGCTACATTCTTTGTTCGCAATATGATTTTGAAAAGTGCTGCGCCAAGCATTAAAACTCAACTCGACTCCACTCGACAGATGCCATGCGAGGGAAAAGAATAATGCTGGGCAGAGACGGGCACAGGGGCAAGTCGGAATTGGGGACCGAGAGGTTCGGGTGTTATTCCGAATCCATTCGACTGCAGTTGAGTGCAGCTGCTTCGTGTGCCTGGCTAAAGGAAATGTCCTGAAACTTGGAAAAACTTTTCGTTGACAAGAAATGAGGCCTAGATAAAGTTGAATGTCATTGGAGAATATTTTAAGATTTAAGGATTTGAGTTGAATTAAGTTACTTACTTACTTGAAATGTAAATGAACGTAGACATACATACATAGCGTAGTGTGTACTTAAAGCTTACCACAATGTTTAGACACGAATATTTACAGGCGCGAGTGAGAAGAATTACCGCGAAAACTTGGAGACTTGATTTAATGTAATCGTAAAGTGTGACTGATGGAAGACTGGAGTAAAATGGCAGTTACTGAGCCTGGCCTTGTATATGGGTTCAAGTATCTCTCGGTTTAAGTTAAGTTTAGTCTATCTACAGATATCTGTTATATTTAAGTGAGTATACCCTGTAATGAGCTATCATATTTCAAGAAGACGTTGCCAAAACCACACAGAAACTAAGTAAAGCATGTTGTTGTTGTTAGTTTAAAGTTGGATCAAAGAGTGCACATATGTATGTAAATGTTATTTTTGAGCAGGTTGGCAGCCTCATTTTGAATGCCATGCAGTTACTGGCTCATTGGGCCACTTGTTAACAATAAAATAAACAAAGAATCCAAAGTGTAAATAGAAACGACAATAAAATGAAATTGTTTTTGATAATTAAGCGCATGCGAGCAACGCACAAACAGTAAGTTAGTTAGCAAAAAGACTTTTAGAATGCATGTAAAATAGAGAGAACGATAGAGATAGATAATAGATAGAGAGCAAAAGAGTGAGAGACAGCAACAACTGTTGTTAGCTTAATATTTAAAATGAGCGCTAGGCAAATGCAAACATGCAAGAGAAAATATTTGATTTTTTTTGTATTTTTAAATTATACGATTTCACGATAGCTGGCCTAACGATACTTTCGATATGCCACACACATACACACAGACACCGTACATACATTCACACACACACACACACAGTCACAGACTCATATATGTAAGCTGTAAGCTATGTACTAAACCTAGCACGCTACTAAGTTCTTAGTCACATAGAGCACGGGCCACAGCACAGAGAGATAGAGAGAGAGAGAGAGACAGTGAGTGAGTTATACAATATAATATATTTGAGAGAGAGAGACAGATAGAGAGAGAGAGAGAGCATTGCGATTAGACGATTAGACACCAATATTATCTTAAATGTTGAGAAACATTAAATTTTTGACTGTACCTAAGATTTCTGATATTATTTTTGGCAAGTGCGTTGCATACTTTAAGGCGTTACAGAGAGAGAAACAGAGAACGAGAGCGAGAAAGAGCGCATGATAAATTGTAATTTGATGTCGCGTACCTGCGTTGAGAAAAAATTAACAGTAAGTTGTTAGGTGTTTGTGTGTGTGTGTGTGTGTGTATGTTAATGTGTTTTGTATTTTCTTTTATATTTTTGGTGCGTGCTACGAATAGTCGAGAGACAAAGAGAGAGAAAGGAAGGTGAGAGAAAAATAGAGATAGAGAAAAATAGAAGAAATGATAAGCAATTTGTCTTATGTACGTGTCGGTGTGTGTAAGTGTGTGTGTGTCTGTGTAAAATAAAAGCTTAAAGATGAGCGGCAGAAAATGAAAGCGGCTTTTTTTCTCCAAAAAAAGTGCAAGCTTTAAGTGTAAAATAAAACTTAAACATTAAAATAATAATCAATATGTGGATGTGATGCATTATCAGTCAAGTTGGGTTCTCAGAAACTCGAAATGTACGCAGCAAAATGTTAGCGAACGCTTTAAACTATCCCAAAAAGTATACTTTGAATGTATTAATATGCTAAGGGTCAGTTTATGGGCATTTGTTTTCTTTTTTAAATCCATTTATAAAAAAAAATAATAACAAAATGGTTCAACAATTGGGTTATCTTTTAAATTTTGTTTCATTGAGTTTTTTTTTTTTTTTTTTGCTAAATTTTCAGCAAGGATCAGTAAAGATATTTGTACATATGGATGGGCCGCAAAGCTAAACTCATAGGCTTGCTAAACTACTTAAACAGATTATTTGGTATGACGTATTTGTATAGATATTATATTGTTGATAATACGCCAGCTGCGACTTACCCAGATTGCTGTAATTGGGCAGATTTTTAAGAACTTACGAAACCCAAGCATATACAAAAGAAAGACCCCAATAACCCCCACTTTTTTTTCGTCGCGGTTTTTTCTTTTAGTAATTTTTTTTGCTTTTTATTTTTGGTATTGTTATTTTTTTTTTTAGTTTTCAGCGCTTGCTTCAACATGTGAATGTTCCACAAAAGAAATAAATAATATTTATGAATTGAGCCGAAATTAAAATGTACATTTCAATTTGGGGCAAAAGTCGTTTCGCTTTGGCGATCGCAGTTGCGATTGCCAAGGCGACAATTCTATTTATATACATTTTGTAAAACATTCAAATTATGTTTACTTATGTTAACCATTAGCTGAGCGTATTGGTTATTATTTTTGGTTTGTTTTCAACAATTGACTTTGTGGAACAAATTTCGCAATTGAATCAAGTTGAGCTCCTAGATCGAAAACGGGAATGAGAGGCAAGTAAGCTTTACAGAATCTTTTTGGGAAAACTTGATACCATTTTCATAATTATAGATTTAAATGCATTTTATTGTTGCTTGTTTTGTGTTTTGTGTTGATTTTGTTTTTGTTTTATTGTTGGTGGTTTGTTTTGGTTGTTAGTTAATGTTGCATACTTTCTTTTTGTTTATTTGTTGACATTTGTTGATTTGTATTGTATGTTGTTTGGTTTTCGCTGAATGACTACAAATCAAACAAAATAAAGCTTTAAGATGAACATAAACTATATGTAAATCTAAATTATTAAATAAAAAACTCTTTTAAACTCTATTTAAATGCACACGCAAAATATTCCATCCACACCATTGAATATGGCTCCTTTTGTGGCTTTAAACTTGTTGAGTTGTCAAATTGATTGAGTGCTTTGTATAGTATGTTGTAGTTTGTTGTTGATTTTGTGTACAGACACATACCTTCAAATCTGCAAACTATATGTTAACTCATTTTTATTATGTTAATTATTGAGTGCCAAATTTGAATGCGTAAAATAAGGTATTATTTTATAAGAAATTTTCAGAACAGGAACGTATCCTTTTAACCCTTACAACCACTAACACTTTCGTACAAAAATCACTAGATTATCAACCAAATTAATTTAACCAAATATAATTATTTTTAAAACAAAATTTTTGTATTTATTTTTATTTCCTATATGGAAAAAAAGATATGTGTTCCACAAATCTCTAGCCATTGTTTTTAAAAATATTCAAATGAACTCTCGGTGTTCCCAAAATGTTAGACTCACAAAAATCGTCTACAATACAATACAAATATTAAATGCATTTGAAATTTATTTTATGCTTTTATATTCAATATAAATTATATTGTATTATTTCTAAAAAATTGATTTTGCGTTGTTTTTGTTAGAGATTTTGAGAACATGTCTGTACACATACGTATGTATATATGTGTTATTGTTTATTAATATATTATTTAAAATGTTTATGAGTTTTTTGATTGTATGTAAGAACGAATGTGAAATATTTTGTGTGTGCACATTATCTTACTATTGCATTTAAATAAATATAAATATAAATATATGTACATATGTGTGTATGGAGATATAAGTATGTAAGTGTGTAAATGGCATGAGTCTGACTTAAGTTGGGTTGGCAGCTCTTGTCTGCAGTACCGTCGCGACGGTCGCTTGCTCTCTACTTAGATGGCATCGGGGGAAGACGTAGTATAGTACATACATAGGTCGTTCAAATCAAAGCAATGAAAATGCTTGTAAATATTCAATGCAATTTGTATCTTTTTTTTCTTCTTTTAAATGGCGAATATCCCGTTAGCTACGTCCCTGCTTTGCAGTTTATAAAATATTTAAAATATTTTATTGGCTTTGGCATAATCAAAATGTTCAAAAGGCTGAGTAACACACCAACAAAGTATTTTAAATATTTTATATGCAAATGCGTAGCAGAAAATTAAAAAAGTACACTAAACAAAAAAAAAAGAAAAAGCAATTACAGTCACAATTACATATACAGATAGCGAAATGTGAGTAAACTAAGTAGAGGATAGAGAGTTGTAAAATTATAAATACGCAAAAGCAACGAATTTATTTACAGGCATTTTCATTGTACTTTCAAATTACAACCAACTGCAAGACGGCAACGTAAACGGCACAACGTTGTTGCATATTGCGGCAATTACGTAAGTGTTCATTACGTTACACATACACACAGAAAAAGGATTATTCATGTTGCATGTTTTTTTTTTGTAAGTTGTGAATGGGAAATGGGATTTTCTTAGATTTTTTTCTTTTTTGTCACTTACTTCCGGCGGTGGTGGCGGCGGCTCCGGCTGTGGCGCCGGTGGCGATGTTACGTATGTGTTTTTCTAGTTACAAAAAAGAGTTACGTAAACGTAATGTAATGATTGGTTTACGTATTATCGCAACGACATCGAGACGCAAGTGTGTGAGATTGAAATAACGTAAAAAATACGTGAAAAGAATTTCGCGTTTTGTTTAATGTGTTGACATGTTGAAAACGTAGCGTAACGCACGTTACGAACACGTTACGTAAGTGTGAGCAAGCGAAAGTGACAGCGCGAAATATAGAGTTATATACGAGAGACAGAGATAGAAAACGAGAGAGAGATAGAGACGTAAAGTGTTTGTGAATGAAAGAAATAAGATGCTATAGATGCTATAAAGTATCTATAGATCTATGCAACAAGTGTAAAATTAATAAGGTATCGAGTGAGAACAACATAAGAGAAATGAGTGAGAGAGTATGAAGTGTGTGTGTGTATGTGTGAGAGAGTGAGTGAGTGTGGATGTGTATTTGCAAATTGATTAATGTGCTTTATATTTGTTATGTAGGTAATTTGTATTTGATATTTCATAGCTCGTTTTACTATTTAATTAAGGAGTTTTATGTGAAATATACTTAGTTAGGAAGCGTTACGCTTGATATTTCTTGATTACTACTTGGGCTAGTTAAAGGTGCAACGTGTGTGTTAGAAAGAGGAAGAGCGCACTAGTTTGTTTCTGTTGCTGTTTTTGTGAAGTGAAGAACTACACACGTTGTACTTTACTTTGGTTGTTTTAAGAGAAAGTTCGAGTTTTGGATAGGTTTTGAAGCAAGTGCAAAGTAGGCGAAAGTGTTTGATCTTTAATTGCTGGGGTGGGGTGGGGTGAGGTGGGGTTGGAAGAGTGGTGCGGGTGGTATTTGAGTAGTACAGCTACATTTAAAGCTAAGTGTGTGTTGGCTGGAGTGAGATAGACAGAGACAGATATATAAAGATATATAGAGAGTTATAGGTTAGAACATTTCTGGATTTATAGTTTGTTAGAAATAGAGAGAGAGAGAGATAGAGATAGAGATAGAGAGACAGAGATAGAATAAGCCGTTTAGGGGACAGAGTAAAGGGTGGGTAGGTGTGTCTTAGAAGTAGAGCAAAAGCGCTAGAGATATATTGTATATATTTAATATATGTATGTATATTAAGTACTTATAGAGTTGGAAAATAGGTGTTTTTTAAGCTAATTGTACAGCGCATTAAGTAGTTGGCTGGCAGAGCGCTCAAGACTTGAAATATAAGTATATCTAAAGTTCCATATATCGAATATTATTTATTATTATCACTACTAAGTTAAGAGAACAGTGAGTTAGGTACGTTCCAAAGCGGTTAAAAGGTCTATTGGGGAATCGTTTCAATGCCAAACAGTTTTGGACGCACGCTAAAGTTAATTGCAAGTTCAAGTTTAAGATCAGGATCAAGAGTATATATGTAGGTATGTATTTATAAGATTTGAGAAAAACTTGGATGCTAGCAAGTTAAACCTAGCGTAGAACTTGTGCTTAACCTCTAGGCACACTACTAATATAAAAGATTTAATACTTGGGTTTGACAAAATCATAATGGAGTGTGTCTTGGATTCAGAAAATAAGACAGAGATAGAGACAAAGAAAGAGAGAGAGAGAGGGAGATAATGAGAAGTAGATTATGAGAGAGATACAGTGGAGACAGAGGCAGAGACAGAGAGAGAGAGATAGAGAGCTTTTTAGGGATAGTTAGATGGCTTAGAGATTCTGGGGCTTAATTCGTATTCGATTTAAGATAAAGTTTAATTGGATTCGGGAATTGGACATTAGAATTTCATTTTAGCTGATGATTTTCATTTGACGGCTTTTAAAAGAGATTGCGCTCGTTGTTGTTTTTATAATCTTTCTATTCTTTTAATTTGATTTGAATTATCGAGTAGTTAAGAGATAGAAAGCAATTTAATGGTTTTCGTACTTTGCCTTTCTATTATTTAGAGAGAGAGAGAGTGTGGTATAAATTAATTATAATTTGTTTTTTGATGGTTTGTTTTTAATATTATTACCCATGACTCAGGTGGATAACGAGGAAATGGAGCTATTTCTTTAGTTGCTACATTACTAGGCAACTCAAGTCTTCCACCTAATTTTCGTAGCTTTCTTCTTCTCGCCACCCGAGATTTCGATCTTAGCATCAATGCGGCCTGCATCTTGTTTGTTGTTGTCTTTTGCTTTTGGTTAAACGGTTACGGTTACGGTTCCGGTTACCGTTAAGGTAAAACGGTCCAACGGTTACGTCACGTACAAAATATAAACAGCGTCTGTTAAGTTTTCTTTTGTTTTGTTTTGTTCTTGTTCTTGTTGTTGTTGTTGTAGGTGTTGTTGTCTTTGTTTTTATTTAAGTGTTCAGTACGAAATCAATGGGATGATACAGGTTACGTTTTTAGGAGCTTAAATACGTCAAAACTAAATGTCGTTAGTTAAGAATTCAAGTTAGGTCAATCGATTTGGCTGCATCCAATTGCGTAACCAATTGTCACGTTAACGCAACGTTCGAATGAAAGAATACGTAAAATGAGCGCACGTTCGATTAGGCACAAGGAGGAGGATTATAGAAATATATATGTATATATAGAAGCAAAGAGTATTTTAAAAATTTTCGTTTTCCTTTTTCTTCTTGTTGTTATCTTTATCTAAGTGTTGTGCTGTTATTGTTGTGTTTATTGTTGTTGCTGTTGTTGTTGGTGTTCGTGTTGAGGAGCTGCGTCAGTGGTTAAGCCCTGGCGCAGCTGAGTGGCGGGCTGAGGATGTGCTGCGTTGATCGCCAGTGGTCGGCTCTGCTCGCTAGCTCCGTTACGTCGTTGTTGTTGTTGTTAATTCAGCTGCTGCTGCTGCTGCTGCTGCTGCTTCCAGCGATGACGAGATGAGCTGCTTGGTTGACTGCTTGTTACGTTATCGTTATCGTTGTCTGAAATGCCGTGACTGTTGCCGTTATCGTTATCGTTAAATCGCGCACACTTCACGTAACACGTAACGCTAGAATTGACTAGTTCTATGGCAATGACGTGCGAATTGATTGTAATGCGGTATTTGTTATTCCTTCGCGTCTATTGGTTTTGTCGATACGTAGCGTAACGTAACGCTCCAGCTGCGTTTGCTACGTTGCGTTAACGTCACGCAGCATCGTATTCGTTGGTGATTTCATTTTCGTTTGTATTTTGGCATTGAAAGCTATAAACATTTATTGATTTCTGTGTATTGACTGCTGCCCGCTTTGGCGTAACGTTAACGTAAGCGCACTTTCACGTAACCGGAATTGATTGCCCGATTTTGTCTATGCATTGCCTAACTAACCTACTGCTAATGCGTACGTAGAAAAATTGTCTATCTTAGATTTATTATGTTTCTCAAATCCTATTGATTAACGTTTCATTTAATTGTTAGTTTCGATAAGTTTTATTTTTCGTAACGTTTTAAGCTACGATTTCGATTTACGTTTCGCGTGTAAATGAAAGAAGGCAATGTTTTTTAGTATTTAAACTATTGTTCAATTAATTTGCTATATTTTATTTTAATTTTTAATCATTTTCGATCACATTTGGTGCGTTTGAGTTGAACCTTTTTTCGTGTTATTATTGTTAACAGTTTCTTTTTGTGTAGAAAATATATTTAAAGCTTTTATTAATGCTCCAAAGGTCAACTACAAATTTTCTGCCATGTTGATTGAGAATATATTTAAGTTATTTTTTTTTAGTTCATATCACATATGTTGCAGTTATTTTTTTTTTTATTTGTATCCTGTTTACTTCCCATTTTCCATAAAACTTGTTTTATTTTAATTATTTGTATTCATAAATAGTAACATGTGGCCTTTCGAAACTTTCTATTTGGTGAAGATATTTAGTTATTGTAATATAACATACACATAATATTCCTGATTGTTGTGTCCATTTTATTTCAAAAATTAAAATATTAATGTATTACGTAGTTAATTTTTAAGCTAAATTCATAGATTATTTATTCTTGTTGCAGTTTCTGATGTTAATGTTTGAATTAATCTTGTTGATTATTATACACATTGATATTTATTTATTTATTGGTTTATTTGTTATATGTATTATATTATTATTTTTTATGACTTTTCATATATACATTTTCATTGAACTTTTGTGAAAACTTGTAATAATCATTATATTATGTGAAACAATTATTTATAATTAGTAAGCAAGTTTGTTAGATTACTGAATTTTTTTGTATTATATTCACATGATTTCTGTATTTAAGTATTTCTTTTTTGTTTCAACAAGAAATAGTTAATAAATTATATTTTAATTATTCAATTTAGTTTGTTATTTCAATTTATTTAAATGTGAATTTCAAAAAGTTGATGTATTAGTTTTTTTTAGAGGACTTCACTTTACTTTTGCTGTGCTCTTAACAAATAGCCACAGCCCTCGGCACATCATTTTGAGTCTCTGCCCGAAATATACTTGTACTATATGTATAAGTATGAATGTTAAAATGGCTCGGCACACATATGTACATATGATCTAAGTATGTATGCATGAAGGAAATTACTCATTTATTTAAGAAAATTCCTAGACTTTGATATTAATTTGATATTTGAGTTGAATCAATTTGCAGTCCATTTGCATTTGGATTCCCATTCCCATTTCCCGTTTCCGTTTATAGTCGCATTTGGGTTTTCATTGCATTTTCTAAGGGCTCAAAGTCAAGAAAAGTGCGAAGTTTTCCAGGCCGTTTGCAAATCTCTGGCAAAAGTCTTATGAGTAATGCAAACATAGCAAATATTTATGGCATAGACTTCTCGTATAAGCCACGTTACAGCACTGCTAAGCCATAATTCAAATGCCAGTCAAGATTTGCTGCTATCCAGCACAATATGTATGTATGTGCATGTGCGAATGTGTCAGTGAGTGTGTTGTGTATTATGTGTGAGTATAGTACATATGAATGTGTCAGAGACCATTTCGCGGCCCCCAAAATCACAAAAGTTACAGAAAACTGCTGCAGCTGCTGGAATTCATATGCAAATGCTGCAACATCAGTCGAGGCTGCTTTTTTGTTGTTGCTGTATTTTCATTCTCTCTTTTTTTTGTAGTTTTAGAGCTGGCGGCAAGTTGCAAGCGCAGCGTGGAGACTGGGCAAAACTGGTAGTTGCGAACCCAAAAATTTCAATAATTCAACAGCGCAAAGCGGAAAAAGTCACTCGTTGAACGATGCAGATGAAATTTTAATGAAATACAGATTCATGCAAAAGCCACACACACACACACACACACACACACACACACATGCTCCCTGCAGTCAGGGCCGTTAATAGACAATAACATGGCGCTCAGAGTCACACACACAGACACCCAAACACAGCAGTCACAGCAGCAGCTGACATAACAAAAGCGACGCCTAAAAGATTGCTACATTTTTGTAATTAAACACAGATACAAGCACACACACCCAAAGAGAGAGAGAGGGAGAGGGAGAGAGAGAGAGAGAGAGACAGTGAACTGTTTTGGCACTAGTTGTAACCGTTTTGTTGGATGTGTGTCGTACACATGTTGCTGTTGCTGCAGCCAGCAGCAACAATGTCACGCTGACAACATAAGCGCTTAAAAGTATACTATGAAAATTAATTTGCGACCAGATTTCGCCAACGCATACGTGCCAGACAACTGTAAATCTATGACTACTCCTAAATAACAATAAATTACATACTCCTTTATAAATTTCATTAACACGAAATTGTCATTTGCAATTCGATGTGCTGGCATTCTGGCCAAACCGACAAACCAAACATTTCATGGGTCCAATTCAGTCGAGTGCATTAAAAGAGACAAACAAATTTTTGAATTTATTCAAATAACAATGCATTGCAATGGACAGTCAAACTAAATGGATAACTGAAAGTAATTAGCCAGCAGCAATATAAAGGTTATAAGTGCTTAAAAAATTAATTAGTTAATTAATACATTCGAGTATATTGCGTAAAAGTTAAGTTCAGTTTATAAAACTTGAATTATTTGTAATTAATACACATAATATGGCATATAATTTCTGCTCTGAACAAAATTTGTTTTCTACTCTCCATTAAATGTACAGTTTCCTGTCATTTTGGCAGAACAATTTAAAGGCACTAATATTATAAAATCAAAATGAATAATAACTTTGTAAATTAAAATTGCATTTTAGTTATACATTAAATAGTTATATTCTATTCAGTTTTATTAAATTTGCTATAAACAAAAGATTGTATTATTTATACACCCCATTATATTTAAATTGATTGGGAAATACGTTTCATGTTTTAAAATTTCATTCTCAAGTTATTTGTAGGTTTTTTATACAGTTTTATCTTTATACTTATGCAGTGGCTCTGCAGTCCTAGAAATACATATTGAAGTTTAATGTATTTTATTTGATGGCCACCAGCCAAAGTCAACTTTCACATTTAAATGCCATTGCAGTTGAGTTGTGGCCCAAGACTGGGCGAATCAATAACAGGTCAGAGATTGTGTTTGCACATGGAAATGTTGGCTTTAAGGAACCAATACCAACTGCACAAACCCAAAGCCACGTCCACATTACGACCGTTGCACTTTGGGTC
>JBAMBK010002192.1:0-37518 GCA_037043435.1 Drosophila suboccidentalis | reverse complement strand
TTTCTAAAAGATATTTCTCAAAGATATACCATATAAAATGTATTTGTTCTTAAACTTTTCTTTTAAATATTCCACAAAAAATATATAAAATGTATTCCTTATTATTTTTCAATACTTACAACCAAAGCTAATACCCTTCATTCAGTTTTCTACATTCTACATTTGTCCCATTTTATCAAAATAATGACACACATATCCATCATATCTTTTAAATTTTCATGGGCTAATATTGCATATAAATGCCATTTAAATTCTTTAATTTCCCATGTTAATAAATTCATGATATAATTTTAAGCTATAAATTTAAAATTATATATGTACTTTCATCTTATTCCTGTAGTATTGCCAATTAACTATGCTAAGTATCTAAGAGATCGCTAAGCCATCATATGTTTTGACTGATTTCTAACTAAATGGAACCCACCTTCGCCGCAAAACCAATTAACTGCCCTGGCTTAGGACTAATTTAAATGACAAGCCCAAAATGAGAAAGGCAACCGAAAACCGCGTCGACTGAAACACGCGACTTGCGGGTACGGGCAATGGAAATGGCAATGGCAATGACACGTGCGTTTCTGGTGGGGATTACAAGAACGATGATGGCGACGCCGCTCAACAAATTTGACGACACAAAGGATTTATTTGTTGATAACATTTTACGACCGGGGATGGGGGCCAATGGGAAAAAAACAACCTTCTCCGAAAACTTTAAAGTGACGCGCACGGGAATGTTTTTTAGGTCTGTGACAGGGACAAAGACACGGGGGCGGGGTCTACAGGGACAGACATGTGCACTAAGCCTTTAGGGCATAACCCACAGGGACACAGGAATACCCAACAACAGACCATTGGCGCCATTTTGTTTTTGGGTTTCGACAAAAATAAAGCAAAAATCCACGAGCTTTGCGTTTCAATAAAAATGCAAATTGCCACAAAAGTCAATGGCTCGGGGGAGCAGCAGCAAAAAAAAAAAATTAGGGGGAAAGGGAGCGTATCTTTTACCTTTTTTTACAAGGTTTATTTGGTTAGATACCCGTCGCCATTTTATGAGTTTTTAATTTGCATACTCGTAGTCGTACTCGCATGTTAGCTAAATGTTTAATTCGATTGCTTACCTTAACCTGCGACTCGGACATTCCTAAGGCATACGCGAGCTTGGCACGCTCTGGTCCAGCCAGATATTTGGTTTGCTCGAATGTCTTCTCCAGGGCGAATATCTGCTGACCACTGAATGTTGGGCGGGTGTGTTTCTTCTTGCCATCCTTGTCGCTCGATGGATGATGCTGATGTGACTGCGACAGATTGGCGGACACTGCAAATGGAAAATGATTTACTTGGTTTAATATCATGGCATTAATATAATTTTAGTGTAATTAAAATTTTAAATAGTTTTAAAATGTTAAATTTTAATAACAAGACAATCTTAAATTAGTATTTTGATAGAATCCATAAAGCAGAGTACAATTTTAAGCTTGGGAGCCATTTAAATAATATTAATAATATTGAATTGAAATCATGACGTAAAAGCAATAATGGGTTTTAAAATATGTAAACATACAATTTAAAAACAAGTTTAATTTGTTTCCCTAAAGATTCTGAGCCAAAACGTCTTCTAAAAATACGAAACTCAATTAAAAATATAAAAAATATATTTCATAAATTTTTCATTAAATAAAAATTAATATTTTGATTAATTATTTTAAAAATACTTAGGCCCATTTTTTCAATGCCTAAATAAGGTGTTTGATAACTATTGTAAAGAGAATTTGACTTAAAATATATATAAATTAATGTAACATTTAATATTATTTGTTTAATAACACTTATATATACATTGAAAAAACGGCCCTTATAATTTTTAATCCCACTATTTAATATACTTTTCATTTTATTAAGAAAACCTCTTAGCGCATTCTTAATCAAGACAAGCAGTGATAATTTACTTTTCAAGTACTGAACATAACGAATCCAATAAACCCCTTTGCTATAAACATTTTGCTCATAAAACTTTTCAAATTTGTTAAATTTATGTTTAAGAGTCGTGTTTACAAGCTACGAGAGTTGTTCGGCGTTTTCTGTAAATTTAATTCCGAAACAATAAGCAATGTCATAAAATTTAGCGAGAAAATAATGTGCCACTTGTAAAGAGGCGAAAGGGGGGAGTGTAAACTTCATGTTGTTGTTGCTGTTGCGGCAAAGTTTTTTGACATTTATTAATTGTTTATGGGGCGCGTTTGGCGACAGCTGCGAATTTGAGAGACGCTCGAGACGAGAAGGTAACTGATGTTGTTGTTGGCCTTATAAATGGATGTCTAACTGGGGACGGTTTAACATGTGAAAATCATATTTCAATTGGTTTTCCAAATTTGATTTGCCACCCCCCGCCCCAAAAACAAATGCAAATTTTGTAATATATTTTGGGGCAATTCATTTGTGGCCCAACTATTGTTATGGCCACGCATAATAATTAGACACTAATTACCGCTGAGGTAGCAGAAATATGTAACAGCAAAAGCAAAGAGAGAAAAAATTTGTCCAACGTCCACGTTGCAACAATTAACAAACCCAAATTGACCACAGAATTTATGAGAGCCACTAAACTCTTGCATGGGGCCTTGGGCTTTCATTAAAATCAATTAGCAAAAACGACAAATGAGAAGGAGGACGAGAGAGAGGGGAGAAAAGAGAGGAAAGAGGACAAGAGCGACGACAAGAGGCCAATAAAAGCAGAGCAACACGCCCCCGACGCTAGAGGGCGCTACGTGCACCAACAACACTCCTCCTCCATCTCCTCCTTCTCATTCCTGCCCTCATCCTGCCGCCCAGAAGGCTCGTAAAGGCAGTCAAGTGGACATGGTCGGGTGGTGGCCATAAAATTAAACGGTAGCTGGAGTGGGAGTGGGTAATTCTGAAGTCCTGCTTACCAGGGTTGCCTGCAGCCCTTGTGACAGTCTCTCTCCCTCCCTCTCTCACCCTGTGTGTGTGTGTGTGTGTGTGTGTGTGCTTTCAATTAATGTCACCCCATTATTAAATGATCCCTAATTATGTGAAATGATTCAACTAAATATGCACAGGACGCGCCTGGCGCTAGGTAAAAAGGTAAAGCCGCAAGTGTCCTGGGGACAGGACTGAATACGGAGTCGGAAACGGAGACGGGGAGGGTTGAAAATGGTATCAGGAAGGGTCTGTCTTCTATGTGGGTTCATTCTCATGCCCTTCGAATTTATTTCAACATTTGCCTGACTTGACTCCTTTTTCTTTGTGCACTGGCAACTTGTGTCCCTTAATGATACTTTGGTGCAGTTTCCACAAAATTATTAATTTAAATTATTATAAGTAGTTAAAGTTAGATTGGAATGAGTGTGTGAAGATAGAGGAATAAAAGCTGCACACATATCGAGAAATCTTCAAGTTTCACTGCTAAGGAATAATAGCATATTTAATAAGAAATTTCGGTAAACTTCAATATCAAAAAGAAATATTGGTACATTTAAGTACATAAAATACATCTTCACAAATATTTATTAAAATGGAACAACGATAAATTAAAAATATAAAATATAAATGCTTTTCAAAATCTGAAATTTTCTACTGAAAATCCTTTTAATTTGTTATATGTTACTATCGCTGGAAATATAGTATGAATGAACATGAGATCTGACAAAATAAATGTTGTTCTAAACGTTGTTGTACTTTCAGTTGAGAAACTGAAGGTTGTCTACCTTCCTAGTACATTATAGTTTAACGAATATATCTCACTCGAACCTTTCCATTAATTAAATTTCATATGCATACCAGCTGCAACTTAATAATTTGATTGCACTGATCAAAAAGATAAAACACAAACCCAAAATAAAAACTCGTCCAAATAAATATGTGCAATAAAATTTATGTTTTGCTTTGTTCTTCTTTGCTTTTCGCAGACAATTCACAAGCTTAACAAAGGAATAAAAAAAAACACGAAGGGAATAACACTTGTCAATAAGGCGGCTATGGAGAATATTTGCAGGCTGGATTCTGAGGGGGGAGTACAACAATGACATGCCTGGACCATAACAAGCTTAATCCCTAGCAAGAAAAATTGTAGCAGTGATAATTTTTTTTGCCGCGAACTCACGCTCTATCTCTATCTCTCTCTGTTTCTCTTTCTATATCGCATCTATTGGGCTGCAGCTGCGTCCCAAGGACCCTCATAAATAACCGACAAATATGAAGCGTTTATTTGCTCATGTCACGGCCCTCACGCAATGCTACAAAATGAAATGAATTGGCAGCACAGGCTCACTTTCTGGAGCGACCCTCGCCAGTTCTCCCCTCTCTTGCTCTCTCTCTTTAAGGTCCTGCAGCAGTTGCCTATAATCGCATAAGTCACCCTGTTGGCATCGCTGCATTTGCACTTTTCTCCTTTTTATTTTCGCTTTGAAATTCTTTACTGTTTTTTATTTTGTATGGCGTTAATATTTTGGGTTTCGTTTTTTTATCTTTTCACGATATTGATATTAATAATGTGTGTCGGGGAGGGCGTGCCAGGTGGGCGTGCTATGTTTTGGCTCAATGCTGCCTTATTGAAAATATTAAAAAGTCATTTGTTATGGGCGTGCGAGAGAATGAAAGACACTGATAGGGGGATACTATAGAGAGAGGGAATCGTTGTTGGCAACTGTTGATAGACAGTCGAAAAATGTGGTCTGAAATTCAGAAAGATAATCTGAGCATTATTCCTGGTAATCATCTAGTAAATCTAGTAAATCTGTTATTTATTTTGATTTTAATCTAACAAATATTCAGAAATTTATTAATGTGCAAGGGAATTCTCTTCAAAATATTTTTATTTAATTTGTCTTTGAATATTATTAATGTTCATTTCAAAATATAATTAAATAAATAAATTTGTGTTTTTTTTAAATAAGGGGTTTAAAACTATCAAGACTCAAATTTTTTCATACATTTCTTCATTGTCAACTGTCACTTAGAGAAATTATTCATGGATTTGTTATAAATCCTCTTTCCAGATATCCAAACTATTATTTTTATTGAAAATTGTTTGAAAGTTAAAAAGTTAAGTTAAGGGATAAGAGCTTCTCAAAGGTGTGTTCTTAAAGTAAGACCCTTTTTTTTTTTTGATAGGTTATACATTATGGTATGTGGTGACTGGTGATAAGTCTCAACAAGAGTCGGCCATCTTGAAACCTACTGAAAGAACCTCGTGACATTGTGAAGTTGATAACAATGGCTTCTTTCCCTTAATCATAATCATATGTCACATGTTTCTTGAATTCGTTACCCATACTGTTGCTCACAATACAAATAAGAATATTGTAATATCTTTATGCCAATCTCAACAGCAGACGATAAGCAGCTTGTTTACCCTAATAAACTTAACGATACCTTGTCAGACCAGCCTCTCAGCCTCCTGGCCAGCAACCCTTGTTTAAGCTTTTATTAACCTCTCCATAGGTAGCACCGCTCATTAAGTGTCGTGTGTTTTGGTATCCTACCCTCGGGCCTGGCTTCATTGCATTGTTTTATGGCCTGTTTTATGCCCGATTATATGCTCAGAGCACAAGTTCTTTTGGATGATAGCGATGAGGACGACGACGACACCGACACACAAAATGCCACTTGAATTTTAATTAAACGCAACAGCTAGAAGAGGTTTTACATACACAATCCCAGTGTTTGTCTATCTTACTTGCTCTCTTTCTCTCTCTCTCTCTCTCTCTTTCTGTCTGTCTCTGTTAACTGTAACTTTTTTATTTGGCTTGTTGGGCTGCTGTCTTCATTAAGCTTAATGAATTGTGTCAAATGTAGACTGCGGTTTTGGTTTGCTCGTTGGCTGTTTTCTTGTTTCTGCCTTTGGTTATTTGGTTATGGACAGGTCTGACCATATAACTGTCTGTATTTTTAGTTGCTCTTGCCTTTTAACGCATTTTTTTTAATGTCATATTTATTTATTTTTTGTACTCAAGTTAATTATTTTACTCACAGCATGTGGCTTTGCATGGGAAATAAAAAATGTAAAAGGACGAGGAGACAGATGGACAGGTGTGTCCAAATTGTACAAATGTCTATCTATTTCAATCTAGTTTTAGCAACAGCAAAAAACTTTTACATCTTTCAGAGCAGTAACTATAAAAATATTCCTCTACTATCAACATATGTAATATTCTAAATTTAAATGGAAAATTATATTAAAAGTGTTTGGTACTAAAATATGACAAATATATTTTATGAAAATAAATTTTGACATAAATTTTAAGTAGTTAAATAATATAATATTATTAATTGGGTTCTAAGTTAGTTTCAGTTAATAAATAAATATTCAAATAATAGCTATAACCAGCTGTTTATTTAAAATACTAAAATGTGCAATAAATGTAAGTCAACATAGTGATGAAAGAATCTGTTGGGATAAATATATTGCTAATATGCCACAAAATAATATAATCTTAAATATGAAGGTCTTAATTGGAAGGTTAGAAGTCAACTAATTTGACAATAGATAACAAATATGTATGTACATGTGTATCTTGCAGTTTAAGTTTCTCAAATTATATTAAAGCAGCGATTTATTTAATTTCCACCTCAAGAACAACTCTATTAAGCAGGCATTCTGAAATAAAATCAATACTAAACTCTGCACACATGCAATAAATTTATCCATTTCAAGAGGAAGATGTTGAAAAACAAGGAAAATTGTTCAGTTGCTTGTCAATGTTTTTGCTCATCGTTTCCACATAATTTTGCGAGGACAAAAACATTGTCATATATACCACACAATCCGCACATTTACATAAAACTCCAAAGTGGGTGAGCGTGTGTGCGTTTATTATTTACATAAAAATGTATATTTATTTATTTATTATTTGTATATACATATTTATGGCTGAAAGATGCCGCCGATGCCGACGAATATACGAGGATGCGACAGCTGCTCGGCCAGACAAAAATCGAAAACAGAAAGCGGACAAAAAAAACAAAGAGAAAAAAACGAAACTTTTACCGGAAAAGTTAAAGCAGCCGTTGTGTTGTTGCTCTATATAAATGCTGGGTATATATAGTATGTAGTTGATGCGAGAGGGGAGGGGAGAGGAGGGAGGGGAACAGGCGTAAGATAAAGGCAAACGCAGACGCTGCGAGAATATGTTGCCACATTATTATCTAGACGATGGCGGAGCGAACCTACAAATGGCCCAAAGGGGGTTGCTTTACGGGGGATGCCAAAATGGGGCAACTGAGTGAATATCTGTGAGTATGTGTGTGTGTGTGTTTATATGCTTGTAGGCTGTCATGTTAACAAGCTTTATGTGTGTGTCTGTCTGTGTGTTGAAGCTGCGCACACAGGACATCGCACCAAAAATGGCGCTCGCTCGTTGCTTTATTGAAATTTTTATGCGCGCTCAAAAGTATGCTATATATTTGTTTCACTCAACTCTTGTTTTGATTTTCATATTAATTTCGTTTTATTGTCTGTTGTTGTTTTTGCTGCACTTTTTATTTGTTATTAATAATGCCATTGCATTTTATTAGCTGAATTTGATTGGCATTTATTTATTCTTTTTTTTTTTTTCGCAATATTTACCTTTTGTGGCATATTAATTAAATGTGTGGCACATACATTTGTATATATTTGCTTTGTCACCTGCCACACTTTGTTTTTATGACCAATTATTGGGGCTTGCTTTAAAAGCATTGCACATTTGCTTTTATCATTATTATTACTATTATTAATATTTGCATTGCAATTCATTAAAGCCAATTGGCAACTGAAATGAAATATGGTTATGAGGAGAACCGAGGGGGGAACTTCGATGAGTTCATTGTGCTTTTTATGGGCTCGGGGATTACAATAGTGTTTGCATAGACACTTTTTGCAGGGGGCACTGCACTTCATATAAAATCGTTAATTAAGTTGCTATCAGCTGTGCTTATCGCATTGCGAGAGTCAGTTAGTTGTTGAAACTATTGGATAGGTTAGTTATCAATGCTAATCGGAAAGTGGAAATGCAATCTATTAGTAGCAATGTAATGGCAAAAATATAATCGAATTTTGCTGGATTATATTACAATTAATAATAAGTTGTCTTGTTACTTATACGCTAGATTTTTCTCAATTTATTATAATTTTTTCATATCTACACTTCCTAGTCTGCTCCAGTTTCAGATAATACTTGAGACATGAGCCCGTACACTGTTTGGCAAATCAATTGAATCAATATTTATTTAATCGGAGCAGCTACCAAACATTCCACGACACACTTCAGAAATCAAATCGAACACAAGACAAACAAAACATACACATAACGACAACATTTCTCTTTCGACGATCTCTGTTGATCTCGTCACTAATTCAATAAGAAAATTATGTACGATTTTCGACTTGACAGTGCCTACGAAATGTGCACAGTCATCGGCGCAATTAAAGGCCAAACAGCAGCTGACTCCAGTGACTCCTCACTGAACTCCCTAGCTCCCAGTAGCCAAAGCACTAAATCAAATCAAATCAATTGCCAATGCGAACGATCATTAACCAGAGGCGGCGACAGCAGGGGCAACTGTCGGCGGAAGGGGAATGTTTAAATAAATAAACAATGTGAAAACGAGTTCGAGTTGGAGCTGGGCGATTACTTAATGAGCTTTGCCTCGGAGTGCCTTATAAATAGACGTAATAATGAAGTAACCAGATCCAGAAATTGTTGCCCCAAAACGAAGTCGAAAGATGCTCGAAAGCGTGCGAGTAAATTAATTTTTCATATGCTTTTCACTCCAAAAAACATAATAAAGGGCAACTCTTTTATGTGAAGTCATTGTCAGCTCTGTGGATGGATGGATGCGTCGATCTTCGATCTCCGATTGTCGATCGTTGATCGTGTTAAAGTGATTCTGTTTTTTCTTTTTCTGTTTTTTCTGCCAGCTCTTTTAATGAGTTGGACAATGTGCCAATGGGACCTTAATGCCAACTGGCAACTGCACTAAGCACATTGGACGCGTCATATTGGTAATCACTTGAGGAGAGCGATCCATGATCATTAGGGGCAGCTGCCACATTCGCTGCGCTTTGTTAACGGTATCAACAGGAAGTCCAAACAGCGACTTGTGCTGCGCTTCAATGAATTTACGATATCAGGTTTGTAAATCGAAATCGAAGCCTCGAGGTGTGGCTTTCATTGTTGACAAATCATCAGCCCAGAGGGCCAACAACAATTGTAACCAAATTACGTGCCACCGTGCAACATGAATGCACTGATTACTTCCCAGCCAGCACCAGTGAATGATGTGTGGAGTGTTTTGAAGTGGCATGAAGTGTGTGTGAGAGTGTGTGTGCTTGTGGAGGAGTGCCCTCTTATTTGCAAATTAGTGAGCATATTCATTAATCGCCCGACGATGATGATATTCAATCACTTACTTGTATTCGACAGACGTTCGCGCCACGCTATCGGATTGGCCACGAGGCCCTGCAATCCCGGCCAGTACAGATGCGTGCGATCCACGATGTGGCCGGCGTGCGTCTTCAGCGGAGCCCCCTGACTCTGCGACAGATACTGGGCCATGCCCGCCGCAGCGGCGGCAATGGAGAAGCGTGGAATGCCTGCGGAAGATGAGTTCAAATCATTATTGGGATGGGCTTTAGTTTAAAGTTAAGTACACCAATTGGAAACAAATCAGATCAGTACTATATGTCTTTGGTGCTATAATAAAATACATGTAGATGGAATAGCTGTAGTCGATCTAACTAGAATATAAGTGACCCTGCACTTGTTTAAAAGAAAATTTTAAAATTTAAAAAAATTTAATTTTTTCAGATTTGTGAGTCTAGGTGTTTCATATTTCTTTATTTTTGTTTTTATTTATTTATTATTTATTTACGAGTATTAGAAATTATTATTAATTTATTATTTATCGACTAAGACCAGTCGCAAGAGAGAAACAAATTATTATAATTTAAATACAATTATAAAATAAGGATGTGAAGTTAGTAAATAGTAAAATGAAATGAAATTAAATTAAATCAAATCATTCAGTGTGACTTCGCTATGTAGACCAGGCTGTTTATGCTGATGAAGAACTCAAATATATATTTTATGAGGCCCACCTATTTGTTTTACTCGCCTAATACACACTTCGTATACTTAAAGTACAGGGTCTAAAAAAGATCTGTCAACAAAAGAGTAAGAATATTTATTTTGCAAAGTTCTAAGCTGTTCTAACTTTTTGTTATTCATTATTAAATTTAAAATTAAATATATTATATTAATTTTTATTTCATTTGTTGCTCTAACTTGATACATTTTATAATTCTCTAAATAGCCCCAATCTCTCATAAACTTCTTTACCTAGTCCAAATTCAAGTGAAACTTATAAAATTCTGTTGAAGGAAGGCCCAAGGCCCACTAAAATAATCGAAATCGAAAAAAAATAAATTCATTATAAGCTTATAGACATCTGCCTACTCATTGGGAACAGAAGTTGCGCCATCAAACAACTTAAACGAATTAATTAAAAGCCATTAAATAATTTGTCATAAAAAGAATGAAAACATTTTGTTCAGCTAAACAAGAAATAAAAGAAAAAACGAAAAAAAAAATCACATAAACGCCCTCGTTAAAAATAATTAAAAATGTTATGGTAAATTGTCAACGCCCCGTCGCTAGATATACCCCCTATTACCGACTTCCCCACCTCGTCTCCCATTTGCCATTACCTTTGGCATTTCAAACAAATGTTGACCCACTCCCTCGATTGGTCTGTATTCGATGTTGGGCTCTGTCATGCCGCACAATTGGGGCTACATTTAACTGTCAAAAATTGAAATCATTTTAGTGAAACGGCAAAGTCATATGCTTCCCTCTCCATCTCCCTTCCTCCCACACTTGCCTTCCGTTTTTCGTGTGTCATTTTGATTTAATTACAAACAATTTGACAACTAATTGCTGAACGTTTAAGTACGACGCGTAGATCGCATTACGTTTTGCGTCATTTTGCAAGTTGATTTGATATTATATGATTTTGGAAATTGTGCCCAATAAAATGCTCTACTCTTTGCAGAGTTAGAAAGAGAGAGGGAGAAGTGGAGGGTGCTCTATTGTTGCCATTTTATTAAAAAGCGGAATCATGTCAAACCGGATTCGTGCACAATTGTTTGGCTCTTTTCGCCCTAACCAGTTTCCAAAATCACTTAAAACAATTTTTGGGGGCATGCATAATGTTCATTCAATACATTAACATTGCATAATAATGGGCAAAATGTTGCCTTTATTAGGTTTTAAATGTTTGCCATGTGCTTCAGTTATCAAATGTTTGCAAATGTTGCTCTGATTATTTATTTTACTGAGACTAGGAGAATTTAAAAATGAAAACTAATTTAAAATTAAGAACAAATACTATATTTCAATTTTGCAGATTACCTTCAATTATTAAAATTTTCGTATAAGACTATCTTTAATAATACTTTATGTAAAAAAATAAACTGAAATCTTTTATAACTGCACGCCTAAGAAATATTCTTAACATAACATACAAATGTAATTATATCAAATGCAGAAATTACTTGTTAAATTAAATTTTTATTTTTCTCTTAGTAAATAAGAAGTATTGATGTGTATGCTCAGTAATCAGATTCTACCCAAAATTTCATGTACCGCAACATATTAAAGATTATTGTCTTGAATATGATTTTTAAATTATATTATTATTAAATTATCTGTATATTACAATTGTAGTTTCTTATTATAATATTGTACATATTATAAAAGTTCTCAGTTCTTAGAGTATGTCATTACCTTGGCTCTTATCACATTTAGTTTTTATCTCTTGTTTTAAAAAATCTCCATTGAAAATGATTGCAAATAATTATCATAAGTACAATCTGAAAACTTCTTTAATTAAAGCTCTGTTAAATTATACCATCATGAGAGTCTTCAGTAATTAAAATAAAATTAATTCCAAAATAATTATGTTTTTTTACAATTTCAGTTTAAGAAATATCCAATCTCTTCTGTTCTTAAGCCTTACATCACTCTGAACTCTTCCCTGATCTTAGTTGATGATATACAAGATTCACTCACCTCCCGTTAAAGCACTTAGACCCGCCGATGTGACCGGCGGTGGTTTCGATAGTATCGTATCGATGCCATGCGGATTGGCGGCGCCCTGTGAGTTTGTTGTTGTTGTCGAGCTGCTCGAGCTGGAGCCCGTGACCCGTTCACTGATCAGATGCGAGTTGGGACTGTGGCCATAGCCCAGTCCATTGCCGGAGGGACCAACTCCACTGCCAACTCCACCGCCAACTCCGGCGGCAACGCCTTGTGCAGTCTTCATTTCTGTGGTCATCGAATGCAGCGCCGCCAGCGGCGGACCTAGAAAACTCAGTGGGATTTTGTGTTCCATTGAATTGTTGTTGTTGTTGTGATGGCTGCCACTTAGGTTGTTGTTGATGTGGTTGTTGTTGTTGTTGTGCAGGCTGAGCGGATTGAGGCCGCTGCTGATGCTGGGATGCTGATACTTGCGACTGGTCAAGTTCTCTGGACTGTAATCAGGCGGTGGCGGACTGGACTCGCTGTTCTGGCAATGATCCTCGGCCCCGCTGCTCCGTTGGCTCAATGCAAAGGATTTGGCGCTGTCGACGCCGGGACTCGAATTGTGCTCGTACCGTGGCGAGGGTGACGATTCCGAGTGCAGGCGCGACGAGGCGGGCGGTGGCGTTGTCGATGGCGAGTCCTCGGCGGACGATTTCGCCTCCAGCCGGGCTCCAACTGCACCGCCCTGTGCCGCCTTCAGGAGCATCAAGGGGCTGTTGTTGTTGTTGTTATTGTTGTTGCTGTTGTTGGCATAGGCAGCTGCCGCTGCCGCCGCACTGTGATAGTCGGCCAGCTGCTGCTGATAGTCCGCCGCGGCCATCGCATGGGCATGAACATCGGCGAATCCATTGGTCAATCCCGCAGCGGCCGCTGCGGCCAAATGATGACGCTGTGCCGCCGACGGTGGACTGCTCTGGGCGGCAGCGGCGAAACTGTGATGACGCATATAGGGATTGATGAGATCCATCTCCGTTCCTGCTGGATCGTTGCTGCTGTAGTCAAGGGAGGCGCACTCCGGTGCGTTAACTGATCCCGGACTGGGATTGGGATTGGAATGGGGATTGACTGCGTCTGCGGGCAGATGGCGATGATAGAAGCTGGGCGGCAATGCGAGATTGAAGGCCGAATTGGCCGACAGCTGGAATGTCTGGGCAAGCTGTTTGGCAGCGGATGTGGCTGTGTGTGTGGCCGTGTGTGTGTGTGGTGTGGGGGATGGGTTGTTGCTGCTGCAGCTGCCACCCGGGGGCGTAGTGTGCAGAAATGGACTACCCAGCTTGGGATATATCTTAAGAACGCGCTGCACTCGGTAAATCTTCAATGATCAATTGACAAATTTCTATAAACTGCAGCACAAAACACTTTATTTTCACTCTGATTTGCTGTGATATTTAAGAGTTTCGATTAAAATTCATTCACTTGGCAAGTTGAGAAGTTCGAGGAACTCGGAATTTCTGCAATTTGCATGCACTTGTCAACTTTGCGTGTTCATCTATCTACGAGGTATCGCAATTCTTCCGCGCGCGTGTCCGCTTGTTTAGGCCTAAGGCAAACGAATGATTTCGAAATTGACTCGAGCGACTTCACTTCACATGGGTAACCAACAACGTAACGCAACGCACAGCAATCTCAGTCTCAGCCTCAGTCTGAGTCTGAGCAACCCTGGTTGCTCTTTTTCACTCATTCAAGCGCAGCATCCCAACAATGGAAGCGAATGAGAGAGAGCCAGTGAGAAAGGGCAAGCAAGCACGCAACTGTTTCATTCCCACTCGAGTAAATCAGTGTGCAGAGTAAATCTGTGCCTGCGTATGCGTATGTGTGTGTGGCTGTTCCACAATCAATGTAAACATGCAATGAAGCTGGAACGCATTGGCATTGGCACAAAACGAATGGGAATTTTATTATGTACATCATTAAAATCAACTATTTCGGATTGGATTGGAGCTGGAACTGGACTGGTTGTGCTTCTGAGAGTGTGTTATACATGTGAGAGAGCTCTCTATATGTATGCCTGTATGTGTGTGTGTGTGTGTGCATGTGTTTGTGTATCTGGTTGAGTGCATTTTCACGGATACTCTGATCTCATTGCCGTTGCTCTTGTTGTTGTCGGTGGGTGGCCTCTGTTTGAGGCGCGACTCTACTGTGAATGCTGTTTATTTGTTTAAAAAGCTATAAATATTAAGTGAAGCTCTAGCAGGCAGGGATTGAGTAGTTTCCTTTTTTGTGAATTTATTCATTTCAATAATTATATTTTGTTCATTGGCATAAATAAGAATAATAAAAGTAAATTGAATGTTCAAGTTGTGTAAACCACAGGAAACATTTCGAAATGTTAAATAATTAATTTCTTGAAAGAATTCATTTTTATTATAATAAAAAATAATAAGAAAAAGTTTAAAGTTTTTTTAAGTACATAGGTAAAAAGCTACAGGTGAAAAAAGATATTTTTCACACATTTTGGAGGCTTTTGAGAACGTTTTTTTTTTTTTAATTTTCGATATATTGCAGTTTGTAAAATTTCGCGTTTTTTCATATACATATGAAACATAAATTATTAAGTTTTACATACAAATTATTACAAAGTAATATTTACGAGGTAGGAAGAATTTAGCGTTATGTGCCGAGCTACAAAAAATTGTTTGTAAATAATTTATATGTATGCAAAACTTAATATTATTCGTCACAAAATTGGATATCAGAATTTTGTTGGGGCATGAAAATGTTTTCGTAACTAGACTCTTACCTCGTTAAGATGTTTTTTTATAAGATAATAAAAATAAGCTAAAATTCATATCAATTATTAATAATTTACCCTTATATATTTTCGGCTTCATCATATCAATAAATTCTTTCTCTAAAATTAATTACCCGCCCATCAATTCCACAACACTCAAAGGCAAACAAATAATATTAAAAACTTAATTAATACGCTAATTAACATTTCAATATTATTATGTGACTGGCAGCAAATGGCAACCGATTTACATATTCCTACGTATATATATGTACATACATACATATGTAAGTGCGTATATAGAAATGCACATACACATTCATATAGATATGGCAAAGAGACGCATACAAATACAAAAATGCGCTTCATTTAATAATAAACTACACAATTTTAATTTACTCAGACAAAAAGGGGGCAACAACAAAGCAAAGCAATGTGGAACGTTATGAAACTGAAACAACGTAACAGAGGCCACACCTACCACAAGCATTAAGTACACGTTGAAGCGAGTGAAAGGGAGAGAGAGAGAGAGAGACGCAGTCGCCATTGTTTGCTCTGCGTGTGTGAGTGAGTAGAGTGAGAGTAATTTGAATGGAACTCAGACTCAATTCGTGGATTTACTCAAGTGTGGAACCCTTTTTCACCACAGCTGTTGCTGTTGCTGTTTCTGTTGATTTCGACACTGTTTAATAGAGTTTATCATCTCGATGTAGGAATTTGTACATACCAAACCCCAGCTTTATTTGCCCAGCATCTTTAACTTTGATCCAACTAACAATTCAATATAAATTTATGCATACAACAATGTCATAGAAGTTTATCGCACTTAACAGATCTGCAAAACAATAAGGGAAACTGAACTTTTCTCTAAAACATGACGTTTGACTCATAAATACCCAAAACTAACAGCAGGCATAGGAATATAAAAAATCTGACAAACTACTAAAAAGTTGAAAAAAGATAACGAAACACAACAGCAACGAATAACCCAAACAGTGATTGATTTATTGTTTTATTACGCAAAAAACGTAAGAAATAAAAGAAAACACAAGAAAATCAGGAGAAATGACAACTACGATAAGCAGGGAACATTGTTTAAAATTTGTATCTGCTTTACGATTATGGCAGTGCGGGAGCATTTCATAAAAATTGGCCCAAACTCATTCAATGGCCCAGACACGAAAAGCGGGTAATTAATAAATAATTTGTGAGCCACAATTTTTTTTCACATGTTGGCACTAAAATCATCCAAAAGGTAAATAGCCATGGCTAATGGGGATGCTCAGACTCTGACTCTGCCTCTGTATCTGGTTGAGGTTTTGACTTTGCCACACAGTTCATTAAACTGTTAACTGACAGTGGGGCAAAGTCAGGGAAAAGAGCCCAGCGCAATGCTGGTATTTATGACTCTTTTTCTTCAGGTGGCAATTACAAAACCATGGCACAAACAATGCACAGAAGTCTCTCTAAAAAGGTCCAACAGATTTTAATCTTTTCAAAAATAAATGAAAATGGAGATAGCTTAGGACTTCAGACGCAGTACGAAGCAAAGTAAACTTGTTTTTATTTTGAAAAAAACTGATAAAAGTTGAAAGCATGTATATTATTTAGCTTTAAACAGTTATTATGAAACTAAATAATAATTTTATAATTATGAAAAATTAGATTAGGTTTCAAAGATCAAAGTTTTGAAATAGTTTTAAATTGTTATTATGAATATTTATGTATTATTGATGGTAATAAATAAAAAGGTATTAAGCTTTTTTATTTATTTATTAATTAGTTCCAGATCTGTATGTTTTATTTAAATTAAGATTATTGTTAGTCTATGAATAATATTAATACTAATAATAATTATCCTGTACCAGTCATAAATGCCATATTTCCAAAGCTCAATTTGTATTAATTTGACACCATAATAAATTTAATTTAAGTTTCCGAAGAACAATAATCATTTACATATAAGATATTTTATAATTTTGTATTAAAATCATTTTCTGTATTTAAAAGAAGTTTTAATGTCTCGAAGTCTATTTTTATTGACCATATAACAAGCCACATAAAACTTAAGCATATGAGATTCCTTTTACTTTAAGACTAAGACCCAACACATCTTAAAACATGTATCGGTTTATATTAAAGCACAACGAAATAAGCAACACCCACTACAATCGGGCTATAATCAATTCAAGCCTTACCCCCAATTTGGGTTTTGAATGATATCAATGCTCAACCAATAATCCTTTTTGAAATTTGAATTTCCTGTTGCCAGATAGCAGCTGTGACCATTGATGCGACCTTCCCATCCCTGACTATTGACCAATAGCTGTCCAGACCACACAAATTGAGTTTCACACCTATTTGAAATTGGTGTTTGCTTTGTTTTACTGCTTATTATTATTATTATTATTATGTTTTATTATTATAATGCGATTTCAAAATAAAATTGGAGCAACCACAAGACCAATAACAATACCAATAACTAAAGGAGACACATGTGCTCAACATTTTGAACCTGACATTCGACAATATTTGAGTGGTCAGCAAGAAAGAAAAAAGCAACAAAGACCAAAGAAAAGATGAAAAAAATCTCAGCATTTGGCATGCAATTTGCATTTTTTTGTTAAGGTTATTACTAAAAGTTAAGTCCGTTCTGGGTTACCGGGATTTGATGTATGTCAAAGTTACGTGCGCGTTAAAATCTTGTCTAATTTAATATCTATAAATCCCGGCTATGACAGGGCTTCCCCTTTCCCTTTCCCTACCCCTTTACGAGCTTAGCCCAAAAGGGTTGTTGGCCTAACCTTATCAACGTGGCAAATTGATTTCGGCTCGTTATGCGGTCATTGGGGTATATTTTGTTGGTTTAGCATGGTCAAAAGAAAGCAAATTGTAAAACCGAAATTGGCCAAACGTGCGTTACAAATTAATGTTTGTTCGGGATTTGTTTTCTCCCCACTTGCTAAAAAATAAATACAATATAGAAAAATATTTCGTTTTTTTTTTGTTTTCATGGTTTTCAAACAGGTCATAAAACCCTTTTATACTTCAACAGACCCAACGAACTGATGCCGAGTTATGTGGTGTAAATGCTTTGGGGTCGCTTGGACGGATGGTGACATCGAGAGGGCAAGGGAGAGGGTTATGTTATTGATAAGCAATCAATAAGGTATTAGTTGGGCTTGTCATTGTGTGACATCGATATGGATTATTGATATTGATATGCTTTGCACAGTACACAGTTGTTATAGAGAATCAGTCAGAGATTGAGGGAGACGGAACTTAAATTCGAAAGGAGCTTAAAACCAATTTATAAGAATAATACAAAATTTTACATAGATAAAAGATATTGCATTGTGTATTCTGAAAATTTTTAATAGAATTAAAACGAATGTTATTGCTAAAGATTTGATATGTTATTGTTAATTAATTGAATTTATATAATCAGTCAGGTGTGTTCTAATAATCTCTAGAGATTTCGACTTCTATTTTTACATCTCTAATATATACTCTTCCTTAGGTTTCCGGGTTTGAAGAAGGCTCTAGCGTTGCCCAACAGGAAAGTGGTTCCATATACTACCCGGAGTATGTGGATCGTGTCTTCAATTGAGGTCAGGTGAGGATTTAGACTACAAAGAATAAACTTCTAAGAAATCTGGAAATTAGCATAAACTTAATTGTAGTTAAGTAAGCTGGAAATACAAAAGACTCTAAGACCAATAAGATAAAAACTCTTATAAAACTTAAAAATAGTATTTACTCAATATTTGTCTTTGAGGATAGGATTTTAAGAATAACTGGAGCTTTATATTTGAAATTAGAAACATTTGTTTATTGGACATGGAAAACAATTTTCAAAATACCAGGCGAACAGAAATTAAATAAAATTATAATATTCAGAGCTTCGGAGTTTAAATGTTTTCACTCAAACAATTTGGCTGTGACTCAAATAAAATGATCACTGATTGCTGTTCGCCGAGTATTTTTAAGTTTTTTTAAGTTAAATCTACTCCTAATTTAAACTTACTTCATGTACGTTTTTGACATCAATGGAAAGGACATTTAAATTCCGTTTGAATGATGCTAAACTTTCCTTAAACCATTAAATACCTATTGAAAATTTAAATTTTTTGTAAATGTCTACTTTTAAAATTTTTTTTACTCGGGTTTAAGAAAAAAATGGTTTGATGCAAAAATATTCTTCAAATAATTCTAATAGTGACTGCAAATATTTTTCAAAGAAAACTTCGCTAATATTTTTTTTGATTTTTATAAAGTGCTAAAATTACTATTTTGTATGAAAGAGAGGAAATATGGGTTAAATTAGTAATTGTTAGAAATTTTCAACAAGTCGTAAAAAATATTAAAGAAGAGATTTTTGAAAATTTTTTTTAATAAATAATTTATAAATAAAATTTGATATCGTTCGTAACTATATATAAATAAAACATTTACTCCATTCGTACGCTTCTAATTTAACAGCCTCCATTGGCTGGCCATAAATTGCAACACGAATTTATTATATGGAATTCATCAGTTTTTATCATTCACGTATACAATTTGATGCCTGAACAATGCACTATAGGTCAAATGGACCCTTTTTCTGATATAAACTAGTTTTGTAACAGTATTCAAATTAACAAACTTTTCTTACATTTCGATTAGGAATACATTGAACTGTAATGTTGCATACCAGAAATGTTAACATTACATTCTAATGTTAAGTTAACAGCTGTTTAACATGAAAGTCATAAATTGTGCAAATATTTTGGTTTAAGTTCAAGTGGCTCTAGTTTTTTTAAATTGAAATATTTTAATTCAAATTATGATGAATAGTGATCAGTGTGGCTTGTACATTATGTTGGTAGATCTGTGCTGTTGGTTTTGTTCGTGTTGTCTGCAGTAAGTGTCCATAAAGTGACGCTTTCGAAAATAATTATTTGGGAAGAGTTTTAAAAAAATGTCAGCACTTGTCAGCGAAGTGACTATATACATGCTGTAGAGTAATTCCTTGTGAACTCATGACAGTAAGTTTATTTGTCACTTTTTGTCACTTCTCCCAAAATTTAACTTTTTAGCACATAACCTATATCTATTCAATGCCGGTCTGCATGAAGCATATCGGAAAAATAAAGGAAAAACTGATGGAATGGATGCTGTTGTACGTTATTTTAAATGATATATCGATGTTATTAATATTACGACACGCAGACAACAATAAAACATAGATTTTTTTAGTTACAGGCTAACTACTCTCCGAAAATAAGATCCAAAATAAGCTCCTAAAAATATGAAATAAAAAACAAAAAATTTGAAAAATATTTAGAAAATATTAAATAAACATTACTTTAATATTTATTAACAAAAAAAAAAAAATATTTTTTTGTATATATATTTTTTTTGGGGGCGTTGATAGGCAGTGCCACGCCCATTTTTTCAAAACTATTTCCAAATTCGATCTAGAATGGTATCCAAAAAACTTTACCCGGAAAACTTGATAAGCCTTCGAGTTATTAATTTATATCAGAAAAAAGGTCTATTTGACCTATAGTGCAATGGCAACACTTCTTAAAGAACAATTTTTATGTGTTTTTTTGCCAGCACACAGATACACATTCATATGTAGTAATACTTGATATAAGTGCGCCCCTCTTTGCACTTCTCATCATATTTTTATAGCATACTTTTGTGCGCGCACACGTTAGATCGGAAAATGTCACCAGTGATTGCTTTCTTATTTGTTTACATTTCCCGGCTATTGACAGCGAGTCAAATGGGAATAACAATGCGATGAAGGAGGAGAATAACACATAGAATAGAACAGAACAGAACAGAATAGAGGCACAGACGTGTATGGCATAGCAAGCGATGAATATACGACACATGTTTCAATCATTTTCCATTTTTATTTATTGTCAGCGTTTATTCTGCTGACACTTTTCGATTTGGTGTGCGTCGTTGTGCGCTTAGAAAACAATTTGCAAATTGCTTAAAGCCCCCAAATACAAATGGAAATGGAAATGAATGCATAAAAAAGTTATTTTTTTGACGCAGTAATTAAAATTAAACATTTTTTATCCTTCTTTGCCAGCTAATTAGTTTAATATCTGGTAAAAATTTCATTTTCTTAATATGCCTCATAAGTTTCCCTATAAAGTGTGGGTGTGTCAACGAAACCCATAAAAAGAAACGTTGTTAAAAACAACTGACTCTAGATTTAAAATATCCTATTTAAATTAAATATATGCCTTGAGTAACTATCTCATTGAAATTAATTTAATTTAGCATTTAAAACACATATTTAATCTCAGTAAATTATATTGTAAGAGTATTCAAATTGCTTACTTGCCTCGTTTTTACTGTTTTCTGTCGCAGTGTCTTTCTGTTGCCAATTTATGTGCAAAGTGCCCTGAAGAGCGAAAGAGAGAGAGAGAGGAAAACTGCGGGGACTGTCCACTCGTTGCTGCCAACAACCTCTGGCTTTTTCCCCAACCCTTCAGCCATGGCCATACACATTGTTGCTCATGCAATTTCAATTACTTTTGCTGTCGATTTTCGAATACGTTTTGGTGTTTCAATTCGATTTGCAAGCCAGACCCCGACCACTGTCCACCGCCCACCGCCCACTGCCCAGCGCCTTCAACTTGATTTCAATTAAACTGAGTTGGAATTGGCGCGGACGCTTTTCGACGTGTCGCAAATGCAACTCGCAAGTTTATTTGCTTGTTTTCTTTATCCACCGACTGCTGCTGCTGCTGCTGCTGTTTGCCACTGCTGCCTGCTGCTTGGCATTTAATTGTTTTTCTTCGTTTTTCATTTTCTGATTTTCCTCACTCTCGTTCTCTCTCGCTCTAGCTCCTTTTTGACCACTTGCATTTTATGGCGACGGAAAAAAGCTGTTTTCCTCGAGTGCCCATTCTAAAAGGAGCAGCCATGTTGTTGATGATGTTTAAGTTACTGGAGTGAGTTCGTTCCTGGAATGGGAAAATGTGAGTCACACAGTGGAACAAAGACTAATGAAAAAGAAAAGTTGTAAACTAGAGATATCTAATTACGTCATGGAAAATTATAAACTCTGAGTTCTCGTCGACTGATTAAAAATAAAAGTTGACTATAATAGGAACAAATATACATATGAATACAAAATTATGTGACAATCTCAGGAAAGCAATGTATACTTGTCTATTTTGCATTGAAAAATGTATGTATACATACATATGATGGAACTTTCATAGTTATGATTCGTTTTATTGACTTGAAGGTTTCTTAACAACATGAGAACTAATTCTGTAATTTGAAGTAAATTTAATGTTGTTTTATGAACATAAAAAATGAATTATATATAGCTATATATATTTATTTTGTCGATTTGACTCAATTTCTACAATACACAAAACATTTGCCTAAAATTTAAGGAGCAAAACTCGCAATGCAGCTGTTACAAGTATTAAAATCGCACCCTTCGTGCTGCTTTCGTCACTAGATCATATTATTTTAAATAATTCAATACTGACTGTTCACTGCATTTATCTCAATTCATTTGAAGCTCATTTGCTGACTTAATTCAAATGTAGTTGATTATTTAACTCTCTCAATTATCAATTAACTATAGAATTATTTAAAATTGTGTATTATAATCAACTTTCATAAGAAAAAAATTACACATATTTAATTTAGTCCAATGAAAATCACCTTGATACCACTGTACGCTGGGCAAACCCGCTCCAAGTCAATCGAAATCGCAGCCAATCGGGCGCGTTCCAATCGCCAATCGAGCTACACATATAAAAAGCAATGCGCTGCTTGTTTAAAACAAAGAAATTGCCATTGTAAATAAAATAAAAATCGAAAACGAAGCTAAAAGCGAAAAGCAGAGAACAGAGAACAGAAAGCAGAAAGCAAAGTGTTGGGTGGTTGCTGGAAAACGCCAAGAATAAAGTTTTTCAAAAGCGATAAAAACGAAATGTCGCATATTTTTATGACATTTGCCGACACTACAAGCGGGTGAGGTGTGTACCACCCCCTTGTCCCTCCTCTCCCTTTTCAACTCATCCCCCATCACTGTCTCTCTCCTACTCCTGCAGAGCAACTTCTGTAGCAAGTCGCTGATATCCCTTTACACCCCCCGCCCGCACATTGACGCAAATTGAATTCGTAAAACGAGAAACACGCCAAAAAATATGAAAACGTTAAAAAATTCGTTGCGCACTTTTTTTTCGCTTTTGTGTTTTGCCTAGCAATTGCCAAATGTTGAAAACAGACCTAGAATGATTTTGGAATATTCTATTTTTGCAGTTGTTATCAAATGTTATCAATTTTCATAAGAATATGGGAAAATGATTGGAAACTCTTATTAACATATTAAGCCTTACAAGGATAGATTAATCAATTAAGAACCAATGCACTATGGGGCAAAATCCGAAAAATCGAATATTTAGGCATTTTATCATAGTATTAATATTTTTATTTATTTTTTTGTGTTAACATATTAAGAAAACTTCAAACTGTAACGTTCAGTACCAAAAATGTTACATAACAGACCAATGTTAAACCTAGCAGCTGTTAAAGTCAGCTTTTGCTGTCAAAAAGAACTTTAGGATTGCAATATTTTTAAAGCCCATTTTCAAATTGGTATTTCTCATTGATTTCTTGCTTGTCGTATGAGGTATTTGACCAGTTTTTAAGGATTTTATTACTAACCCGAAAACTACTTCGGATTTTTTGATGCGGTTTTTTTTCTAGTGTTATGTATACCCAAAGAAGTTTTTTGGTAAAGTAGGCGTGGCAAAATCCCCGCCACATATATTTTTTTTAATTTTATGCTCACATCCATCCATAAGGTCGTACAACTTTCTTTGCCTAACAAGTACTTTTTCGTTTTATTGCTAATAATATACAAGGTCAAAGCTTGTTATTTGGAAAAGAAATTATGAGGTTACTTGTTACCGATACAAAAAGAAAAAAAAGAAAAATTAAGGGAGGGGATGTGACACGCCCACTTCGAAGAATATTTTTGAGGGTGTATATAACATAAATAAAAGAACCGCATTCAAAAATCTAGCTTACTTTAAAAGTTATTAATAAATATTCGAGATATTGGATTTCGCCCCATAGTGCAATGTAATAATTGTAGACAGTTTTTATTACCTAAGTTAATTAATGAAAATTTCAAATCAATTTAAATTCTTTGATTGATAAAAAAGCTTAGTTACAAAACATTTCAATTATTATTTGAAAATATATTAAATTTTCTTATATAAAATGACTCTTATTGAAACTTAAAAAATACGTTTTATAATAAAAATTTCTTTATATATATTTAATATACACTCGCATTTCCTTTTCATATGTTTCCAAGAACATCGTACAGCCTAAGCTAAATTTATCTAGTATTTATTTTTTATGTATGTATAATTATTTTTAATGGTACCAATTTGTGATAAATAGCCTTAGCGTTAACTTAAAATATCGAGCGATAATTATGTATTGTCCTGATTGCTATTTTTAAAAAATATTGATATAAATCTTAGACATTATACTTAAGTATTTGAGTCTTCTTCGTTCACTTTCGCATATCTTTTGTATTTAAAAGGTTTCTCTGGCCTTTGAGCAAGTTTCATTGGACTTTAATCAATTTGAATTTATAGGATTAACTCATTTATATTCATTTTAGCCACAATTTTTATGATTCTTGTTAACTCATACATATTATGCATATAAATAATTTCCAGTTCATTAAGAAGACGCGACCGCTTGAGTTTAGCCCACTTATTTGGCCAAGTTCAGTTGGCTCTGATGCTCCAGCCATACCTCTTGTAAGCCATCATTCAACTGGTCCCTTTGTAACTTACATTGTTTGCCGAGTTCGCTGCCTTTTCAATGTGCCACTTGGGTGCAATTAAAATTCGGCCTCGAAATTATTATTATTGCTTATGAAAAACACTTTTCTCGGCCCCAAAAAGTTTATTCTCCTCCTTCCCTGTCCTCAAGCAACACATCAACTCGTTGGCTGTTTTTAAAAGCACTTTATACGCCAGTCCATACGCAACTCAGTGCGTAAATCCTCCTATATTTATATCTGTATAATATATATGTGTAAGTATATCGTTGGCTGCGTCTCATAGCGCCTTTATGATTATTTTTCATAAACTTGGCAAATGTTTTGGGAAATCCATTTAGCAGCAAGCGCCGCATTACTTTATCTATGGCCATCAGGATTATGATTTGTGTGCGGCGTTCGTTTTTGGGACGATGGAGTTAGCAGCAGCAGCAGATAAGGCTAAATGTGTGTAGACCAAGACGTCTTTAATGGCACAAATATAAAGAAGTTTTCAATTTGCTTTGCAATGCAAAAGTTTATCAAACCTTTGCTAATAAATAATTATTACTTTATTATATAAATTGTGGAGTTTTTGGAGTTTAATTGGTTAGTGAAACCCAAAGAGAATATAAAGTAATCAATGAGGCAAATTAAAACAACAGGATATATCTATGATTGAATTTTCATTCTACTTACTTATTTAATAAAATCTTTTTTAAAGTCTTTAAATACCATATCATTTTTATTTTAACAAACCAAAATATCCTGCAAATTTTATAGGAATCTAAGCGACAGCATTTAAACAGAAGATATTATATCTCCAAGTTGTAAACTTTCTCAAATGTTGTTTTACAATGAATTTAAGGAATCGTACGATCCTTTCTTAGTGTGACCATACTCTTTAAATATTTTATTTGATATGCATATCATCTTATAGCAATATTCTCATCAATCAAGACTGACAAACATGTCGGGACACACGGATTTTGACTCGTTATGAGTACAATAATCCATTAAAATACGTAAAATTAATTATTATGTATAAATATGTGAAGGCAGCTGCGTGGAAAGGATGGTTAGGGGAAACGGAAGGGGGTTAACTGTCAGGTGGGTGGTTGCTTGGGATGCTTTTGGGGGTTGCCAAAGGGATATTGTGGCGTCGGTCTGCGTCTATTGCCATTGCCCTGTGTCGCGCCATTTTCGGCGCCAAGTTTCATGCTCAATTAAAACGTTTGTTTAATGAAAACAAATGCGCTTAATTAATAAACACGCATTTTGTGGCTTTTACCAAAGCGTCAAAAGGGGTTTTGGTTTGGGTTAAGTACAGCACTCTGTTCCGTTTCCGTTCTCCGCATTCTCCTCCCTTCCGCGTTACCCACAGCTGAATGGCATTGTCGCAGAATACAAACTCAAAAAAACTGTCGCAGCTGTTGATGCTGTGGGTTATGCGTAATAATTGTTGCTGCTGTTGTTGTTGTTGTTCCTCCTTTTTTTGTTGCTGCTGACAATTGTTGTTGCTGTTGGTTTTGGCATGTTTAATTACGCGCTGGCGTTGGCTGAATTGCGATTTATAAAAATTAAGTGGCGGCAACAAAAATAAATGTGCCATTAATTAAATTTGATCATTTGTTTATACTTCTACTATAAATGCTTATTTATATGTATGTTTATAGGTGATATGCTTGCCTGTGTGTGTGTGCTTTAATGTGACACCCTGTTTGCTTCACTTCTGTGTACGCAGTGTGAGTTAGCGACGAAACCAAATTATCGTTGCATACTTTTAGGCGTTGCACTTAAAGGCTCTTTAGTTTTTGAAATGGCCGCCTATCGTCATGGCGGCGCTAATTTACTACATTTATATTTCATTTAAAATAATGCCAAACGAGAGTTTACTGAAAATTTATTTATTTTGTTTATATAATTTTGTAGACCAAACGCATTAAAAATCAAATATATAGAAATAAAAAATTAATTAAAATTCAAGAAAAGTTACATTGGAAGTTTTACTATAAATAATTAAGATTATTTAGTAACGGTATTCAATGTATAAGTTTTTTCTTCAATATTTACAAATAAATATGTTTTTTTGAAAAATATACAAAATATATTAGAAATTTTACTTTTCCAATGTACACAAATAATTTCCATTTAATGTTTTGCTTCGGTTTTATTACCTATAGATGTCCAATATTGGTACATACATAAAAGAAGAACAAATAAAACAAAGCAAGTTCATATTCGTCTTATCTCACAGAATTAATTCACAGCTAATTAAGCATACGCAATGTTGGACCACCCTTAATGCCCCTCCCTCAGCTGTCCATAGTAAAGAACAGTTATCACGTCAAAGACTCGTGCGGGTCTGGGCCTATAGCGAAATGTACTGTTACGAAATTTGCATGCAAGTCGCATAAGCTGCGTTTAATGCGGCAATTGCAAAAAGCGCAAAAGCGCTAAAATAACCTAGAAAAACGCTATGAACTGAAATTGTAGACAAGCAGACCGAGTCTGGCCAGAAGAGAGCTGCATGGTACGACTTGCGGGGAGAGGGGGACAGAGTTGGTGTCGGGTAATACGAGTAGCGCCATATGAATACACCCAAATACACCCGGCACCCAGAGCTATGACAACAAATCGTTCGACAACGAAATATTGAAATATTTGACCTATGCAAAATGAAACCAAAAACCCAGTGCAAATTCTGCCGACCACTGCAGATCGATGAGACCTATGAGAAAGTCTGGGAAAGTGAGCGACCGGATAATGATGTCAGTGCACAAACGAGTGTTAAATGCCACTGAACAGACTGCGAAACTTAAAGTCAAAGACAAAGACTAGGCAGTGGGGACTACTAAATACTTAATAAACTTTATCTAGGAGAGAATGCATTTTGCATAAATGGATTTATTTCTTTGCATTTATCGAAAGGAAGTGTTGCAGAAATATTAGATTAAAACTCTTCAAATATAAAATTATTTGAAATTTATTAATATTACTTAAATAGAAATACATGATCATAACGATATTTTTCAAGAAACATGGTCTACTTTTGATGTTAAGAAATGGATTTAAATTTAACTAACAAATCATTATTTGAAAATATTTCTATAAAATCTAAAGGCTTCATACAATTTCAATAAAACAGTAGTATATCTCAAATATTAAGTGAAAGCCCATTATCAACCCAAAAAAAATCAGATAACACGAATTGATTATGGAATAGATATTATTCCAATAAGACATGTACATATGTATATTGCATTTCTTTTTCAACCTCTATTTACCGCTCATATCTCCTCGTATTAACCTTTGGATTATTTAAGAAATGTCTGAATTCACATTAATTTAAAAAATGCAGCAAAATTCAAAAAACAAAAAGCATTGTTTTGCTCAAATTTAAAAATGTTATCAAAATAAAGTGCAATAGATCAACATGCAAAGTGTGAATAAATTTGTTGAAAACGCAAAAAATAAACATAAGTATTCAGAAGAAAAAGAGACTAATCAAGAATGAATAAAGATTAAAGAACATTACAATCTGTGGCAAGAAAGAGGCGAATGACAAACAACGCACACACAAGCAATCAAAATCATAAAACGAGAGGAAGAAATAGCGACAGAGAAACAGAGAGAGAGGGAAAGAGAACGAAAGAGATTTACACAGACTACAATTTATTAATTATGTATAGTATGGAGTATACACTTGTATAATAATAATAAAAAGGGCCACTCGACAGCGCTGCTGGGTCAAGTTCAAGGACAAGCAAAGCGACAACGACAACAACGCCGACAACGACAACAACGACAACGATGAACAACGTATGGAAATGAATGGGAATTCGAAGCAAGGGTTGGGGGAATGTGAGTGCTTCAATGAATGGACAGCTGTATGTATCTGTATCTCTGTATGTGTATCTGCATCTGTGTGTTTGTGTAGTAAAGTAGGGCCGCTACTCGTATAATAGTAAGTAGATTACGTTCCAATTCGTGCTGAAGTAATCGCGCTGATTGATTTCGCTTTTCTTATCAACTTTTAGACCCGCTGCCCGCGCCCTTTTCTAGATCATTGGGTCACAAACACACACATGCGATGGCCCTCAGCATCGATTTACCGCTTGCAACTGGAACACACAAAACTGATCTTCAAGCTCTTGAGGATGCCAGAGACTGGGACAGAGATAGAGACAGAGAAGAAGATGCATCTGCCCACTTACATACAATGTAAGGAGGAAGACAACAAGGCAAAATGAATTTGCAGCTCGTGTTAATCAAGCGAAACACTCACATCAACACGATTACATGTATGAGTACTCGTACTCACACTCACACTCACACTCGTACTCACACTCATGCTCATACTCGTATTTATGACTGGTGCACTCAGACTGCGTGGAGCTGATTGTGAGTAAATACTCGTTGTTGTTGCAATGCACCCTGCACTTCCATCATTTGGGTAAGTTCACACATAGAACTCGAAAACGATAAACAAAAAAAAAAACAATCAATCAATTGTCAGTCATTTCAATCATACAAAATACGGCTATCGGTTAATCGATTATATAATTAGATTAAGCGAATAGGAGTTTTGATAAGAAGTAATCAAAGTTACTGTCTGAATAATCCAATAAGATATTACATTTATCGAATATAATTAATTGCTATCGATTATTTTATCGATTATATACTTGTATCAAGCGAATTAGAGTTTTAAAAGAAGTATTAAAAGATAATGTGTGCATAATCAAAAAGGGTATGATATCAATCGAATAGTATCAATCGTTATCGATAACATTATCGAATCATTTTATCGAATGGCAAACCCAAAATGTTTAACACAATATGTTTATATTAAGCAAATGTTTATTTTAAGTAAATGTTATCGAATAATGTTATCGACTGAAATTATAGAAAATCAATCTCAAGTTCATTTACTGTCTTTATACAGTCTTGGCTGACAAAGACTTGATAATCGATCTTAATTTCCGACTTTTACTTACTTCTTAATCATGAGAAGTGCTGAGCAGGGCACCTGCTGATCGTCAAAGCCCTTTCTCTCGCTTCATTCTCTCTTCTCCAAATGGAGCATTCTTGCTTGTTATCAATTGTTGTTGTTATTGCATTTAAGTGCAGCTTGTTAATGCTCATTAAATGTTAAGGGAATGCTGTAGTTGCAGCTCTGACTGAGCCTCAACCTCAGCCTGAGACTGAAGCTGAAACTGAAACTGGGACGTTGGTAGGGACGGAGGCTTAAATGGTGACTGGGCCGGGAAGTGGGACTGGGACTGGGACTGGGAGTGAGCTCAGGCTCCGTCCAGAGGCAGCTCCCCCAATTGCAATTGCTGTGCCAAGAGATGCGGCAAAACCGAGACTCGGTGCAAAACCCGATCCAAGTTTAACGCTTTAGTCCATAAAATGAAGTGAGCCGAAAGTGTCGCGGCGGGCGCGTTGTGAAAGAACTTTTGCCTGACGAGTCCATTTACATACTACATACATATACATATACCTACAAAAACAAACAGACACAGACAGATTCTCCGAGTTTCTCTTGTGGAGATTAGAAAAGCGAAGAAAGGAAAGAGAGAAAAGTTCTAAGCCCCAAAGGAGGAAACTTGTCGTAAAATGAAAATTCAAATGAAAATCTTGAAAATACTACAAACCACAAAACATAGAACGTTGGCGTCCTCCACAGCGCGTGAAAAACCTGTTCGTTGGAAAAGAGGCTTGTTGTGATTGTTGTTGTTGATGTTGTTGTTGTTGCTGTTGTTTATTTTGTGTTGTTATTGCGTGTGTGTGTGTTTGTGTGTGTGTGTGTTCAGCATCCACAGCTAATTGAAAAGAAGTATTAACAGTGTTGCCTTTTGTTTTTGCCTTTGATTGACTGACCAGCCGAGCCGAGATTGAGACCGAAACAGAAACCGAATCAAGACAAGAGGAGTTGAGTTAAGTTAAGTTGGGGATGGGAATGGGGATGGGGATGAGACACGACAAGATGAGGAAACCTTCCGCAGCAGGCAGGCAGTCTGGTATGGCATAATTGTGGGATTTATAAGAACAACAACATTCAAGTTAATTAATAATGCAAAGCCCATGCCCTTGCATTCACACACTCATTCATTCATTCATTCTCTCACTCACTCACTCCCTCAGTCATTCATTCAGTTGGTTATTAAGTCAGTTATCCCAGTCAGTCAGTGGGATACATCAAAGAGGAATCTTAACTTTGTTGTCGTTTCCATCAGTCGTTGTTATTGTTGCTGATCGACAGGATGCATTTCGAGATGTTGTCATACTTGTATCACATGCGTGTGAGCTACTTGAAAAATCAATGAAGCTGAAAGTGGGAGAGCCATTGAATAAATTATTTCGCCTAAGAATTTGACAAAATTATAATAGAAAAATCCTCTTTGGGTTCGATTATGGAACAGTCTATTAAATTTGAATTTAGATTACGTTCTGCGTTTAGTAAAATTTTTTGATTTTAGAACTGTTTTGTATTAATTTTAGCTTTAGTAGGAGAGTTTTAGCTGGCTCAAAGTTTCATTAATGTCAATTTGACACTATGTCAACAAACAACAACGCACAGCTGTTTCAAGAGATGCTCATCTCTATCATCAGTACCGCTGTGCCGACTTGACCAGCGATCCAAGCCTAATGCCATCTTTGAGACACTAGAACCAGTTGAGAATTCTAAGTCGCAAAAGTGACAAAAAAGCTGTAAAGATGATCTAGCCCTCTGTTCGTTGTTTTTTAGATTTTTGATTTATCAATCCTAAACTCTGGACCTTCGTATTACTATTAAAAAGTATAAAAAAGCTATCCATATAATTTCTTAATATTAGTATCTCAAATTAAATAAATTTTAAAATTCCTACCAGTAATCATCTAAATATGTCTAAAATAGGAAGGACTTTGGTTAAACAATATGCTTGAATTTTGGCTACTGTGCGAATTTAGTAATTTAAATAAAAATCTTTCTTCTAAACACAATAACTCTAAATTTTTGGTTACTTTTTAAAGCATACCTTCATCTCATTTTAAGTTTACATTACCATTTTTACAGTGCCCCAATTTATGCCCTAAATTTAATCCAACTCTGTTCTATTTTATTTGCACAACACTTCAGATATGCTAAAAATGCAACCTCTAACTTTAGTTTCATGAACTGATCTGATCTGCTCTATTAAGCTATTACTACACAGTCAGGCACTTAAATCATGTATGTGTGTACACACATATGTACATATATAAATCGCGTATGTCGTATGACTTAAAACAACAACCACAACTTCCAACTCAAATTCGCATTAATTTAAAACCCAATCAAGACAATTAGCGTGCACACTCGTTCCCTCTCACACTCACACTGTCGCTCTCTTTATCTCTCTCTCTGTTAGCAGCTCCCTTTACATTTTCATTCTCGATCCCTAAGCCGTCTCCCTGCCTCCGCCTCCTGCTCATCTATTGCTCACAACCACAACACTCGCAACAAATCACAAATCAGAGCCGCCGTCAGGCAGCAGCAACATTGTTGCAGCAGGTCGGTCAGACGAAACACAGCTGATTCAGTGTGCCTAGACGAACCAGTTATGCAGTAGTCACAGTCTTAGTTGTAGTTGTTGTTGCAGTTGTAATAGTCTAACCTACCTCACGCCAAGCTACATTCAAACTGGGAGAGGCCCCTCAGGCAGCTCACGCGACCACGCATTGAGGTAGTAAGTAGTTGCTGCCGATTGTTGCTGTTGCTGTTGCTTCTGTTGTCGCTGTCATCATGTTGCATAAATGCGCACTCGATGTAAACATTTCAATAAGCCACCAACAACAATAGCAACAAATCGCCTTGGGGCCCATTGTTTCTTGGCAAACTTTCATTGAGATTTTATATGCAAAAAAAAAATAAGATGAAGAGCAAAGAGGAAAGAGAAGGAGAGACAACAACATAACAAATCCAACGCACACATACACAATAAGCGAGAAGCAGGCAGACGGCGACGCACTTGTTGTTGCTGTCCTCTTATCAGCGGGAGAGCAAGCACAGAGAGCCAGAGAGCGTGAGCGAGCGTGCGTGCGGGTGAGAGAGAGAGCGTGTGAAACAGGCAGTCATAAGCATGGGAGAGCGCAGATCAAGCATGGCTCGGGCTGGGTCTCGGTCTCGGGCTCGGACACCCGATGCTATCATATCATGCGGCATCGCCTGCCGGGAGACCAGACCCCACACACACAAAGACACACTTACACGCATAGAACCTTACCTTACTCACACAAAACGGATTCGAACAGCTGGTCGGTCGGTCGGTCGATCGATCGTTTGGTTCGTTGATTGCACGATCGACACGATCGATTCGATTCGTAGCCACTTGTTGCATCTGTTATGGTTTCTGTTGCTGCTGTTGTTGTTCTTATTGCTTTTGTTGTGGTGCTTGCTTATTAAATCCGTTGAAGAGTTGCTCGCGTTCGCATTGCCGACGCGCTCAAACGATCGTTCATCGTCGTTGTCTTCGTCAACGCGGCGTCGTGGACTGTGGGCTCAACATTTTATTCCCATTCATATTCAGTCAGTCTTTGACTAAGCGTCGCAGTTGTCATCGCAGCGGGCACTGTGGTAGTTACTGCTACTGATATTCTGTCGTCAGTTGTGTTATTAGTTCCTCCGATCTTGGTTTCGAATTGAACAAAACGCTAGAAGCAACACACATCATAATTCTATTGAACGGATACGGATGCGGTTTTGATTACACCCAACAATATACATATGTATGCAGGCAGTCGGCAATTACGAATCTCCTCCACAACACGACGAGTGCAAAAGTGCAATGTCTGGACGTGATTATAGATGTTTAGCATAGCATTCTATTGTTTTCGGAACCATGACGAGTAACAACGACAACAACAACAACAGCAGTAACAACAACACGAAGAAGAGCAGCTGATTCTGATTAGAACCGCAGAAGATGCAGCAATAAAAAAGCTTTAACAACAAATATAATCAATGTGCAATATAGCTAAAATATTTATAAAATATTCTAGAAAAAAGAAATTATCAATTAGAAATAATAATAATAATAATAATATTAATTAAATTCAAAATCTATTTAAATGCCGGTTAGTGATAATAGCTTTTATGTCCGTATAAAATAAGTGCATAATTTAACTTAGTGAAAATAACTGAAAATGCCTGAATTACAAGCGGAAAGTCAATTGACTTAAAATCATTAAGAACAACAAATATCAAAAGGGATTTTTCAAAAATCAAATATACAACAAAGAAGGTAAGTTCAAGCAATTCTGGTAAAAGCCAATAGCTTAAGGAGTCAAAAGTAAAAGGAGTTAAACTAATGGCATTATTAGACAAATGAATTTAAAGAATTGAAAAAGATTTGTACTAAAATCATTACAGAATTTTTAATGTGTCAAGGTCAAACAAACAGAATAAAATAGTTGCTAACATAAATATTGAAGTTTAAACCCAATTTTCGTAACGATCTATAGGATCTATACAAAATAAACAGAAAATCTCTTTCTAATTATTTAAAAAAAAATTGTATCCACTTTTTTCTGATGTGAATTTCAATGCTAAATTTTATTTTCATGTTTTATTTTTTAAGTTTCGTTTCAAGATCTTTAGAGATTTGCGCTTGAGCACCCCCACAGATTTGCTTCGAGTTCGAGTTGAGGCAGTTAATCATTAAATGCAGTGCAATTATAATTAAATGTACGCAACTTTTAAATGAAATCAGCAAATAATTATATATAAAATATACACTTTATATATATGTATACATAAATGTATTTATTTATTGTACTTTGGCAAACACACGCATTAAATTGCAATTAGCTTCTTAGCTCTTCTCACGGCTGCTGCTCTTGTTTATTGACTGTGTGTGTGTGTGTGTGTGTATCAGTGTGTGTGAACAAGCTCATTTTTTATTTATTTATTTATTTATTAATTTTTTACTCATTATTATTTATCAGACAGTAGCACGCGGATCTCAAGAGTTTTTAACTCTTACAATGTGAGAAATACTTAATAAATGAGAAGGTTTCAGATAAAAGTGCGACACTAGCAGATACCCCTTTAATACAAAATACTGATTACCTTAACTCTAGCATGCCCATTTTATCAAATTTTTTGGATACGAGGTATTAAAATTCGCCTGTATTTTTTTATTATTTTTTTTTAATATTATGATTCCTCTTTGTTATCAATTATATTCGCCTCAAGTTCATTATCATCATTAAAAATATAAAACTCCCATCAGCTGTGAGCACACACTCTCACACACACACATACACTCGCACATTGCGTAATTGACACCCGCGTTTTATTGTTGTTATTCTGATTTGTAATAAACACAAATAAATGAGCTTAAATTTTTTACATTTTCAAAGTGAATGTCAGTTGATGTTTTGCTTCACTTTTTATATTTTTCAATTTTGTTGCAATTTTTTATTAATGTTTTTTTTTTTTGGTTTTTTGAGCGTACAATGACCGACCGCCCGTTTTTGGGCGGCGATGATACATTTTCGTATATGGCACGATTACCGTGGACTGAACTGGGTTTCGAGAATGAAATATGAGGTGCATACACTTCCATCCATTCATGTTTATATATAGAAGACATGATCGTTTTAAATGCCAATAATTAATAGGATTTAAGCTTGTATTTGAATTATGCTATATTTCAGTTGAATTTCAGTAGCTTTGATAGCTTTCATATATCTTACTTAGCTTACTGAAGTATGTATAAACATGAACTTCCAAGAAATTCTCTGTTCGTTAGAGGTCAGAATTTTGAAAGTAATTCAAATCTAAAATCTGAAAACTCCTTTATTGAAGCAATATTATATATTTTCCTTCATACCTTAAGTATGAAATTTAAAAGAAAAAGATATCAAAGGATTGCCGATATACTTTTTAAAGTTATTTATTTCAATTAAGAGTTAGCATTATCATCTTGAAGTCTGGTTTCTGGTTTTTCCTGTAATTTATAAAGTTCAATGATATAAATTGAAAAAAAATATATAAACAATTATTAATTTTTCTTTAAAGATACTTTAAGTGTCATAAATGAAACTAAAGAATCTAAATACATGACACTTTTGTTTATTTTGTATCATTAGATATTTTCATTCTTTTCTCTTCTACTTTCATTTATAGAACTCTAAACTATTACCATAATTTTTGGCTATGTTATATGATTGTGAGAGGAATTTGATAATGAATTGAAATTGCATGATCATTATTATTCAACGAATGTATTTTGATCTTAAGCTGATAGTCTTTTAAGCCACTCCAAAGTTCTTTCACTTTTCTTCCCTATTGCCTTTCTAACGTCTTTTCAGTGAGTTTGATGCCGGCTATTGAATAACTTAGACAAATAAAAGAAATAAAAACAAAAAATAGGCAACAAACGAAGAGCTTGTTTGGTCATGCTCAGAGCCGGCTTTGAGGCTTTGGCTCTTCTGCAAAAATCTAATGCGAAATTTCTCTATTACAATTCGAAAGCAATGAGGAGGAGGAGGAGTTAAGGAAAGGGGGGGAAAGAAGGGAACGGGGTAGGGTGGTAGTTGGTAGGTGGTTGTTGGCCAACTCTATAGTCAGTCTCACGCGCGTCGTTGGCCGTACATTGAACTTGGCCAAACGTTGGATGGAGCTTAACTAATGGGCTTAGATCACTCTATATCTCTCTGTCTTTCTCTCTATTTATTTCTGTATCTTTCTCTCAATCTATTTATCTATCTATCTTTTCATGGAACAGCTGACAAATGCTATGCGCGAAGTAAATATTGTTAGCCCGCTGGCTGTTGGCTTTTGGCTCTTAGCTGTTGGCTCTTAGCTGTTGGCTGTTCTCTGTTGGCCGTTTGTCGCTTGAAGCTTGGCCGTGACCATGAAGCCATCGGTTCGGTTGGGTTCCGTTGCGTGTGCAATGTTATATGGTCGGTAGTGACATAATCTGCTGATGTTGAGCGTTCTACGCTTTGAGCTGAGGTTTCTTCTTCTGTAACTGCGCAGCGGATCGCGTGGCTTTTATTATTACTTTTTATTCTATTATTTTATATTTATTTTTATTTCTTACTTATTTTGGATTTGGATTCGGTTTGATTTGCATAAATGTGAAAAATGTGCCAATAAAATTAGCCGAGAATATGTTCAAAACTTTATGTAAATTCTGATGAAAACACAAACTTGTTTATTTCGCAAAATAAACAACAACAAAAAATCGGCTAATTGGTAGAACATTTTTTTTCTGTATATATTTTAAACTCTTTCTGTTTTTTTGTTTTTTGTGTCACATTTTGTTGCCTGCCGTCTTTTAGCAACGTTGTATAAGTACAGCGATTTATTTTCTTGTTTAAAGTAAATGCTGAATAATTTTATGTAGGTGTCAACATTATTTTGGCAGTTGCAGTTGCACTTGGACTTGGACTGCCTGACGCCACAGGAATCAGTTCAATGCAAACTAATTTGCTGAATTTAATAAATTTATTTATGTATTTTTGTTGCATTTTGGAAAAGCTCAAACCACATAAAACACTTGAAGAAAGTTGAAAACTGATCAACGAATTAATCGAAGGAATGCAACAAATACTTATACAGGGCGTGCGACCCGAACAGTGGGCTGAGAGCTATATATAAGTGCTTGAAACATGTTTCAAATTAGTAAAAGTCACTTTTAAATGAATTTCATCTAAAAATATTTCAAAAGTTTACTCTGAGTCATAGTTAGGATAGTCAGTATAATCTTATAAAATCGTTCAAAAATATTTGTATGATATTTCTTAATGTTCTTTGAATAGAACTAAGCTTACAAGATGGAAATTTTAATGAAGTCTCATCGCAATATCATAGAACTCATAATATCTTCTGCTAGAACTCTACTTAATATATTTTA